>WKFP01014685.1:1118874-1148156 GCA_011057875.1 Pterocles orientalis
CCTGAGCAATTTGGGGCTGACCAAAAGTTAAAGTGTGTTACTAAGGGCATTGTCCAAATGCCTCTTAAACACTGACAGGCATGCGGCATTGACAACCAAAAACATCAAAATAAAAATATATATTAAACACCCATACCTGATGATTTCATGTGATATATGAGCCCTTTAAGGACAACTGTACAAACAGTAGATGTCATACACTGTTTTGTTGCTGTCATTCAGCTAGAATTTAGAAGAAGCCAACTGAGAAAAAAAATATTACAGGAAAAAAACAGAAATTATTTATTCAGTTAAATTTTATGTACAGTGACACAGCAGATCTCCTTCACCTCTGTAAACCCCCTAAAGTCTACCTGAACTTTGGCCTCATTTTCTTCAAGTTTCATGCAGAAAACAGGCTTCCAGACAACTTGGACATAGTTTTTTCCCTTTGAAAGTATGTGAACCACAGATTAAACAAACTTTGACTCTTCTTAATCTCTTTACCATGGGGATGGCTGTTGACACTTCTCTTCACAGCTTGCTGTGTCCAGTGTCACCCACAGTAAGTTCTCAGGTAGGGAATTAGCAGCAGTGGCAGACAGATTCTCGAGATGCAAAAGACGCTGCTCTTGTGATTACATTGTTTGTAAAGAAAAGCTATGGGAGAAATCTCCTGACTGTCCCAACTGTGTCAAAGCAGAATTTTGTAAAGTAAAAATCTTGTCCAAAGTTTCTCATCAGTGGCTCTATGGAGGAAATATTACAACACATTTCCTTTTAAACCAGTGTCAGCTACTTCTGTCAAACTGCAAACATCTGATCACGGAGCCCTTAATAAATGTTCAGCACCAGGCATTTTCGGGAGGCAACTGAACTGTGGCACAAGAGAACGGCTCCAGCACTGAAGGGAAAGCCTGTTGTGACATGATAGGTCACAGCTACCTCCTTTGGACAGAGCTGAGGAAGAGAACAAGCCTGTCTCTCACTACGGTCATTCCACTAACGTCCATGCTCATTGCTTAATCCTGCGCCGCGTCCTTCCTAGCAAAACAGAGACAGTTTACAGACTACATGCTGCTGCCCAGCGCAAGCCTGCTCATTTGCAACAACAGTTAAATTTAGTATAAAAGAGAGGTCCTGAAAGAAGAGATGCTTTGCATCACCAGACTCACAAGCCCGTTTGCTTTAGCTATTTTCCTCCCTTCCTTCCCCTGCCCTTTTGGAACGCACATGAAAATTGAGCTGAGCAGGCGTTGCAAGGCTCGTGATAGAGGGTGATGAACATTAACATACAGAGTACACGCATAGCAGCTGGAGAGGCAGAGGAGCCCGGGTTTGAAGGGAAGACCTTCCGACCCCAAGCGGTAACTGCCCAATCAAGCAGGCAGACGGGTGGCAGCAGGTCAGCCTGAGCAACATTGGGATCACAAAATACATCATGGCAATGAAATACCTGCTGATTAAAGCTGCTAGGGAATAATTTCAATTACCTGAACCTGAAACCCAGCCTATAGGCACATGGGAACAGCACCTCAGCTGTACAGCTCCTAAACCAAGCTGTGTGCCAGCAGTAAGTTCATAGCATGGTTTACACTATGAGGGAGAGCAGTCTCTTCGTCCCCACTTGCCCACAGAACAAGCTCTGCCTCAAGGCAAACCCTGTACTAAAAATGCTGCGAGACTGCACTGCTGGGCCAGCAAGGCTGGAGGGGGGGTATGAGGCCAGGCACATGGAATTGCCCCACATATCCGGCCAAAGGAAGGACAACCTGCAGCCACGTTTGTGCTATCTTCAGCCTGCACGCTTTTCACTATGGCTCTGAGAAAGTGGAGGCTCTTGGCAAATCATCCCTTTTACACCAATTAGATTTTGACAGTCTGGGGGGGATTTCAGGCACACACACTCTGCCAGTCACCACACATCACATCAGCAGCATTGACTCCTTCTCCATGCAGCACCTTTCAAAGGAGAACCACATCTTGCACCCACCCACCTTATTACCACAAAAAAGTGAAGCATGTTTCCAAGTTCACCTCTCCAGCCAGTGGCAGAACCAAGGAAAACAGCCCAGCTCCCTCCTGCCATCACCCCTGCGTGGCCATGGCATGTGTAGGGACACCAAAGCATGGCAGGTGCATTTGGGAAGAGCCTGAGGAAAGGACGGTTGCTGCTCCAAGGTGCCACAGCCCAAGGAGGTACACAGTGAAGGGGCTGCTGCTTCTCAAAGAAAAACAAAGAGATGGAGGCTCCACAGAGAGCAAAGCCTGGGCTGGCTTTTGCTTAGACAAGTCCAATCCGAGAAGGCAGGCTGCTGCCCAGCACACCTCAACTAGGCAGCCTCTCTGAACCACTTAGAGCTTTGGGAGCAGTGTAGGTCAAGATACATCTGGGATGGTTCTGCAGCACTGGAGCATGTAAATCAACTCTCTTCCCATGCACCTCTCTAAAACAAGCCCTTTTCCACCAACAAATAAAGTAGCTCCCATTGCTAAAAATTCCTACCATCTGCTTTCCATATTTCCCTCTAATGGAAAAATAAATTCTGTGCTATTTTTAAAACAGAATTAGTTTACATTCTTAACTTCTTTGCTTTTTAATCAACATCTTTACCTCAACATGTAGATGCAACTAACAGGCTTCATATACAGGGAAAATCTGGTTCAGAAAACCATGACAGATCCCAGGATCAGTGGGAGGTAAATCCCACCGAGACGGGAATCTCAGCTTCCCAATTTCACCATTTAAAGAAAATGACAACTTTCTAACTAAAAAAAAAATAAAAATAAAAAAAAATTATTCCAATATCCAGAATACATTAAGGAAAAATAAAAAGGAAAAACAAACTGGTCATTTTTATAGAACTGGGTTAGGAAGCAACTGCAGAGCCAAAGCTGGGCGAATAAGAGCCTTTTGTACACAGGTGGGGTAGAGGTAGAAGGGACAAATTAATATGGTGATAAGTACTTGAGGCAGCACCTCTTCAGTCCGAATTAACTGAAGCCAGAACATCACGTCTGACCAAGTCTTCAACCAGATTTCTCTGAGTCCAATCCAATGATGCTGTTTTAACTGATGAAAGCTCAGGGCACTCAGTTTTTAAGACAGACACTCACAGCAGAGATCTTAAGATGCGAAGTCATACAGAAACGTGGCTGATTTTCTGTTTCTGGTTAACAAAATAAGTCCCTGTATTTATGGAAAAATGTGTTTCTCCCGAAAATTAATATAAAAGAACTTTTTTGTGATTGCAAAGGAAAAATCTATTAAAACACCATTTCTTTTGACATTTTTCATGGGAAATGTCACTTACTACCAGTTCGAATTCTATGTAATAAACACGCTACACAGATGTACAAACATGCACCACATTCAATATATTTGGTTAATCAAAACAAAAAAAAAATGCAGAGAAGCACTAACTCATCTCCTCCTGCAAATTCCAAATTTCTGCACAAATTTATGTACTACAAAGAAAGGAACTGAATAAATCTCACTTTAACTCTTTTTTTTTTTTCAGTTAGTTAAACTCCTGATGTATTTCTGAAGTGGATGCTTTGAAGTTAACACATCACCATGCTGGTGAATTTCTAAAAACTGTCACGTGAAATGTCTGGAATTAATATTGTATATGTGCATATGTGCAGTGTATTAGTCAGTACTCACATTAATAAAAAAATTAGGGTGTTAAAGGAACAGATAAATAGACAAGAGTAATGTAGCAGCTTTGAAAATGTGCCTAAGATGCTTAGGTCTTGTTAGATCCATGGATTCAGGCACCAAACACGGACACTGTAAAACCTCAGCTTTGGACTCTGCTCCAAGTCCATTCATAGGATCCACACACACATTGCAAAAAGAGTTAATTTACAGAGTGCTTTTCTTCATCTGTACTAGTGCAAAAAGGCGATGACAGATAAGCTTTTCCTCCAGATTGCTTATCAGCATCTCCATAAATAAGGTTCCCATTTCATGTGAGAGTGGGTAGGTTTGCTCAGGGATCTCCAAGATAGCATACTTCCAACGCTTTGAACCACCTGGGTCCTACTGCACATTCCTTGTGCACCCATCCCCAAACAAAGGGCAACATTTGCGCTCTGTTGCTAGTGTGGGGCCACAACCTTGCCATCAGATCTGCGTAGGTAGGTATCTGCACACACAGAGTCCCACTGAAGTCATAGGCACAGAGGCCCAGATACGTGGATCCGATTGCAGGATCAGGAGTTTGGCTGGAGTCCACTGTAAGGGCTTGTCTACACTTGGGTTTGGGGGGTGTGCTGGTTTGGGCTGGTGTAGAGTTAATTTTTTTTCATAGTCACTAGTATGGGTTTGTGCTGGAAATAGTGTTGATAATACAGAGATGTCTTAGTAACTGCTGAGCAGTGCTCAGGTAGAGTCAAGGTCTTTTCTGCTTTTCACACTGCGCCACCAGCGAGCAGGCTGGGGGTGCACAAGAAGCTGGGAGGGGAGTCAGCTAGGATAACTGACCCCAAATGACTAAAGGGATATGCCATACCATATGATGTCATGCTCAGCAGTAAAATTAGGGGGGAAGGTTGTCGGGGAGGACTGCTGCTTAGGGACTGGCTGGTCATCAGGCAGCTGGTGGTGAGTAAATGTTTTCACTTGTATCACTCATCTTTCTTATTTCTCTCTCTTTGTTAATTTCCTTTTCATTACAACTTATTGTTGTCATTATTATTGTTATTTTATTTTCATTCTTAAACTGTTCTTATCTCAACCCACAAGTTTTCCCACTTTTATCCTCCCAATTCTCTTCCTCCATCCCACTGGGCAGGGGGATGAAGTGAGCGAGTGGCTGTGTGGTGGTTATGGCTGGCTGGGGTTAAACCACAACAAGGGGTTTGGGTGTTTTGTTTTATAAAGTAGAATAACTACATGTCAGCAAAAATTTGCAGCAGACAGGCTGTGCTGATGTAAAAAGGGATTCACATTACTGCCTTTCACCTCTGTCTAAAACACCTTGCCTACAGAAAGCAGCCAAGCAGCACAGCTATTACAGATGAAGCCATTGCCCAATTTTTACTCCAGAGTAGCTCTCCATATGGAGACAATTCTGGAATCAATATATTTTTGTTCCAGAATAACTATGCTGCTTGTAATGTGGGCAGTCTGTTCCATGGTAACTAAATTACAGCAGGACAACCACTCTAGAACTGAGATGGTTATACACCCCCATACACACATCCAGTAGACTAGGCCATAAGGAATGCGGGATAAATCCGAATGACAGCTAAAAAACAGTGGGAGTCTTCCCAGTGACTTCAGTGGGCTTTGGCTGAGGCACTGTGTAAAGGAAATTGCTTAATTCCTGTGTATTTTTAAAAACGATTCTAAAAAAAAAAAAATCATATAAAACTGAGCTGCAAGCCTGCAGGCATGCAGACATGTGAGTAATTCCACCAAACCCATAGGGACCTATGTGCATTTGTAGAACTGTGTTCTGTGTGTGAAGACTACATCTATACATCAAGACCAGACAGAGCAAATTATTAACCCTTAACTTTCTCACTGAGAGGCAGTCCAAGAGAAAGTCTCACAGCATGTTCAACCATTATATACACCTTGCTTTAATCTACCATCTTCCTTTTTAATTTGAGCAACATGGAATCAGTGGTGTGAATTAAGGACATCAAGGTGACACTCACTGCAATCAACTCCTAAAAAAATTCACTCCATACAATATTTTCTTTCCTGAGGGTTTATTTTGTGGTTGTTTAAGTTTAAGGATCAGTGATTTTTTTTTTTTCTTGTGGGTTTGGGTTTTTTCAGGGATAAAATCTGTCTAAAAATTCTAACCAGATGTGTATTTCAGACTTCCAAATTTGGGAATGTTCAGATCAAGAGCTGTTGCTTCAGACTTTTCGCCATGATCATCAGATAAAGATAAAAAGTTTTCCATTATTTCACCCTCAAACCATCAAGATGCTCAACCTATATTTGGCCAAAATTAAGTGCAGGTCTAGAAAATCTCAGCAGAGGTTTACAGGACCCAGGCCTAAATCCCAAAACCTTAGATTCCACAAATTTTGCACAATTCTGCTAATTTAGTTATGAAAGTTCAGCAAAATTTTTGATGCAAATTTCATGTATGGCAATTACCTGGGTGAGCTAAGGATAAGTTTCAAAATTGGTATATGTGCCTGCCCTCAATTTGCAATCACAAATTGCGAGTTTCTTAGAGGGGGCAGTATGTTCCTTTCTCTTTCTTCAGCTGGGCTCTGTTAATCCTGACCTTCCGAGACACTGCAGAGATGAGCAATCCCTTTCTGAACCATCAGTTCCATCTGCCCTGTACATCTCCCAAAACAAAAGAGAAAAATGGGAAAATATTCCTTGTATTATGGCTCAAGTTTTCTATTAAACACTTAATAAATTTAATTTAACCTTTTAATAAATCATTTAACCATTTAATAAATCACTATGTAGATGTTATTAGTACCTTTATAGCAGTGACCAAGTTCTCTTCTTCTTCCACATTATCAGTCCCACCTTTGATCTTTAGACATCAATTCAAATCCTTTAGTCCTTCATAGAATTTGCTTCTCCTTCGTGGAAACCGAGTTTGAAACATGTTTCAAACATCACAGACAATGCCCGTCCCTCGCTGCAACTAGCTTGTGCTTACATTCTGTGGAACAAGATGCTTGAGGATTGCTGCATGCTGTACAGGCAGCAGCACCGTTAAAGCCTCCCACCACTAAAAGGCAACAGAGCAGCATTTCTCCTTTTTTGTTGTTTTTGCTTTTGTTTTAATGCAGAGGATACTGAGGCACAGACCAGAAGCACACAGGGACTCAAGGAGTCACCCATAAGAAAATCTAGCTATCTGCAGGATTGGACAAAAAAATCCACTTCAGACTAACTCTTTAGAAAGCATACAGTAGTTTCTAATTTTAGAAAATAACAGTACTTAAAAGTAAATTTAACAGGCACCGTACATTGCACAGGACATGACATACATAATACATATTGCACTTAACGTAGCATATATCAATAACATACACAACATACATTTTGATCACAAATTTATGAGCTGGAATTTATGTCTGTGGCAATTAGTAACAGAAACTCCCATTGGTTCTCACCAGAATGGATTAAGTGCTGATGCTAAGATCGCAACACTCACAAAAATCCTGGATCTATAGATGGAAAGAAACAAAAGTTAATAAATTCCTGAGATATGATCCTGAAACTTGTTCTCTCATAAACAATCTCATTGAGAAAATCCAACCCAGGTGAAAGTTCTGAATCATATCCTTCTGAAATCAGTGGCAAAGACCCACTTGGAGCCAGGCTCTTCTCTGTGACATCCAGTGACAGGACAAGGGGCAGTGGGCTCAAGCTGGAACATAGGAGGTTCCACTTGAATATGAGAAAAAACTTCTTTCCAGTGAGGGTGACAGAGCACTGGAACAGGCTGCCCAGAGAGGTTGTGGAGTCTCCTTCTCTGGAGACATTCAAAGCCCGCCTGGATGCGTTCCTGTATGATCTGATCTAGGTGTTCCTGCTCCGGCAGGGGGATTGGACTAGATGGTCTTTTGAGGTCTCTTCCAATCCCTAACATTCTGTGACTCCTTGACCCCAAGATGATCAAAATTCCCAGAGGGATATACTAAACTGTGGCTGGCCTACAGAGGAAAATAATGAATGGCGTCTCACGTGATTTATGGGAAGAACTCAAGCAGCAAATGGAGTTGTAGCACTCCTAGGCACTGTAATCCCACCAGGCTGCAAACAGCTCCTGAGCTGAGATCCTGGAAAAGGTAATTTTCTTGGCAACAATAAAGTGCTGGTCTTACAAAAGCTAGGTTGGCTGTCAAACCTTGGGGTTCATTAAAGCAGCTTCCAATGCTGACCTAAGTCTGCCTCTTAGCGTAATCGTGAAACATTTTACGCCAAGACGATTGCAAAGACTGAAGCTCTCTTTGAAGACAGGCAAGTTGGATGTATTGGAACAGTCACTAGTTGTTTGGTTTGGGGGTGGCTGTTGTTTCAGGTTGGTGTTTTGTTTTTGTTTTTAAATGGAGGTACATGGCTTAAATGCTCAAGGCATGACTAAGAGGGGTTATTATACTGCTGTATGAAAATGTTTGCTTGGTGACCCTGTGCTGCCTCTGTGTGACTGTTTCTGAGCCCACCTGGAGGTTCAGGAGTTATTTTCAAGTCAACTCCATCCAAGAGCCAACTGTAAGGACAAGTCTGTTTGTTTGTTTCCATCTCCTGAAACCCAGGAGATGGTTTACACTTCCTCACTGTAAAGATGACTCTCTGCTCCATCTCCTGCATCCTTAATGCTAAGACAGGTTCTACAGGCCAGATGTCAACATCCTTTACACCAGCAAATACAGCTTTCTCCTGGCTGACAGCTTGGGTGACGCCAATAGATTGGTAAAAGTGGGAATGGCCCTGTAGTTTGAGTTCAGTGAGCAGTACTGTTCATGATGCTATGAAAAGATGGAATGGTAAGGGAGCTATTGCCACACTTACTAAGTATGTGCTTAAATGTGTCCTTAAACAAGTGCCCAAAGCACCAGGCTAGAACAAAACGGATTGCTATTCCTATCTTAGGATGGCAGACGCTAAATAAGCTGTTCCCTTTTCACCACTGCTCCTCTCTGCCTCAGTTTCCCCATTAGAAAAACAGAGGAAATTACACTGATTTGCTTTGCTAAGCCTTTGGAAACAGCAGCTGAAACAAAAGCTGGGCTTCACTCCACCAAGGACCCAAGGCATGGTTATCACCTGCTACAGGCTTTAAGGCAAGGAGTTTAATCCTTCTCAGGAAGGACCTTACATGAGCTGGAGAAGGATCCAAGCACTGATGGATAAGTACCTATCAGGAACCACATGCATCACAGATCTGCAACAGGAGAATACCCATCTATCTCATCTGTCCTCCCAGCGGCAGTGTACACCACAAGACATGATCCAAGTTGTTCCTCACACCTCCTCTGTAATTTTTAGAAGGGCTGCACGTACGCTACAAAAAAGTGCAGACCCACCAATGTCCATCAGGTCTGACTAACATAGCTATGCTAGCAGAAGTGTGCACCCAACCCTACCAGTAAAACTGCACTCGTGCTGGAAGAATTGGTTTCACTAGTGGACAGTGGTGATTTTTACAGCGCTAATGCTTTGCTACATGGCCACATTTATCCTCAGACCGCTCTGTCAATACACTCCGCTATTCTTGTCCATATAAAGCACTGATACAGCTTCAAAAAGATTTCTCTTCCTTTCTCCGGCCTGAACGCCCACACTTTCAGGAAGCTCTCAACCTCTCATTTTCTAATCTGCTATTCCTATACACACACACACACGGTGTCCTCAGCAACTCTGCTTCAAACTACAGGTGGCCAAAAATCCACCACAACAGCAGGACCGTGAGAGTCAGGAGGGGTACACAAAATCATGCAGCACCACTACTTGAGATGTAAGTGGTAAGCAAGCCCCAGTTCCAAGAAGCACAGAGCGAGGTGCATTTGTACTCACCGCAAAGTGGCTACAAGTGCAAGCAAAATTCCTCAGGGGTCCCCCAGGGAACAAAAACTCTTCCAGGAACTTATTCCCCTGCCCTTTCTCAAGGCATTTAAGAGCCCACAGTTCTTCACGGGGATATCCTGCAGGCAAGGGAAGATGCTCAAAGGGAGCTCCCTGCTCCAGCACTTCAACCCCACTTTGTAAAGCTTCTGAGTGAAGCTCAAATTGGCACCTAACTTCCAAAGGAAACCTCATCTCACCGGTAAAACATGCAGGAACAATCTCTGGGAGTAATGGCATTATTATTTATAGGGCTGAAAACATCCTCCCACACACAAACACACACCTTTCCTTGTCTGTTGTACTGGTGCTGAGTAAAAATTGCACAATAACATTGCTTGAGCTTATCTAATTCAAGGATGGATCCAACAAAAATGACTCTCAGAAACTTAAGCAAGCCCAGCAGGGGCAGCTCCAAAATCCAGCTGCTCAAATAACCCAAGAGGGATGCAGATTCTGTACAAGCAGCTGCTGCAGCTCGGAAACTGCCTGTTCTCAAACAAGGTGGCAAACATTGACTGTTTCAGCCTAGAAAATGAAAAGGAAAGGAGTAACCCCTGGGAGCTGACTGTCCTGTCAGAGCCACTGTCTTGTAACAGAGCTGAGAGTCCACACTACCAGTGACGCAGTGCACTGGCAGGAGTGATTTCAGAGAAGCAGGGAGGGTGATGCACAGCCATTCAGCAGCACTAGTGTGGAAGCTACGTTTCTAAATCAAGAATTTCCATTCTTAGATAATTAGTTTCCACCAAAAAAAAAAAAAAATTCTCACTTTCAGGTATTTAGGAGTTCTCTGTGGTAATTACAGTGTTCCAAGGGTTAATTGCTATCTATTCACAGAGAAGTGTTCTAGCTAAGGCTTCTTTCTTTTCTTAAATTAAACAAAAACATTCAGCACTGGACCTCTTCACTGTCTGATATCCATTCAGTCCATGCTGAACAGGTCTACAGTACTACTAGTCTACCTTGGCACCTAGGTACCTATGTATGGCGCAAAGTGCTTGGTGAGGGGTAGCAGAAGAAAGAGGACATCACATCTCTGAGATAGGACAAGAGACACACCAAGACAGACAAGCACTTTAAACAAATCTGAAAAGGATTTAACAAGTGGAGATTTCTTCCAATCACAATACACAAAAGGAAATTATAATAAAATAATAGCCAGATGAATAGAAGGCAAGTGGATAGCAGTCAACCAAACTAATGAAGTAGCTCCCGCACTATTTCATACTTGTCAGAAACAACCTGAATGTTTTACATTTTGCCGGGGGTGAGGGGAATAGCAACTCTTCCTCAGTACGTGAGCCCAATTAGCTTTCCACCTTGAAGGAAATGCAGAGGCTCAGAAGGAAAAGATGTACTGATTTCCACACAGACCTGTGGAAAGCAATCTCTATCACAGCCAGCGAGTATCCCTGCCTCCTTTCTCTCCCATCAACAGTACACACACATCAAAGACAGATTACTCATTCAGGCAAGGTCAGCCTTAAAATCCGTTGAGCCTCAAGTTGCAAAGTCTTGAGCTGATGCAGGGGAGGAGACAGGTGATCAGACAGCAAGTCACCACTTGCAGCTGCAGAGAAGCAACAGCATCAGTGCTACCCACCGTTTGGGAGCAAGAATGGTCAGTGAGTTACCCCCCCGCCCCCACGAGGCTGCCTGTCAGACAGAGACATTAAGCAGGCTCATGAGATACAGCATCTGCACAGTTTCAGGCCATCGCAAGTATTGCTTGAGACTGGATGTGGGATGCGGACTGGTGGCTGGGTGGATAGGTCAAGAACAAAAAAATCTGGAGGGTTTGTCATCTGCCTGTCATGCAGGTGTCACAGATTAGAGATGAGATGGACTCTGCTCATGGCTTCCTTACTAGCCCCTCTAGCCTTAAAAAAAAAAAAAAAAAAAAAAAAAAGGGAGGGGGGGGAGAGAGAGAAAAAAGTGCTACTTTCTACCATCCTTTCCTGGTTTTGTTGCTGTTGGTGCCATCACCTGCTAATCAGAAATTTTCATTATTAGAAAACACATTGTCTGGATTCTGAGGGAAAGGTGTTGTTTCAGTCAATTTCCTCAAACTGAATGAGGAAAAAACAAATGAAGAATGGAGTTCTGAAATGCTGAATCATTCTTCTTCGTATGACAATAGCTCAAAATAAAAAAATAATAATATTCAAAAAAAAGGAAAGACAAACTGACCTTTCTGTTAACAAATCCCTAGGAAACTGACCAGACTTGTGAGGGTTTGTTTGGCTTTCTTTAAACCAAAGACATTCTTTTTCCCCCATGTTTGAACTTTCAGAAACTGAATTAAACATAGTAATCTTACCTGTGTGACAAAATCCATCTCCAAACTAGCTTTTATTATGGCCAGTGCCACTGACTAATAATGAGTTTTCCTTTATCAGTTATCTCTCGCTCCGTTATCACTATGGTCAAATCCTCTTGAACTCAGTGGAGCATAGAGATCAGGGACAATAAAACACAACTGTTTTATAATCTCTGGTAAATACTTCTGTCTTTAAGAGGGACTTCTCTCCTCCTTTAGCTACACAAGTTTATTTAGTTTTTCAAGTAACTTTGGAGGAGGGAGGAGAATTTCTCAAGTCTTCACCACAGCGATCATCTAAGCTGCTATCAGCCAGAAGGAACCATTTCACTAAAATCTACCCAAATTGCCAATGTTGGGGTAATACCAAACTGATAGCTCGGCAGTTCTATGCTGTGCAGATTTTAATATTAATTTTCATTAAAATTTAAGTTTATTATCCTAGCCATGGTTCAGGCCCCCTTTTAGGCATCACTCAACAAAGTGGTATCTTTAGGAGTTCTTCAGATAGAGTTCAAAATAGAATTTGTTTTTTTTAAAAAAGTGAACTACCCAAAATCATACCCCAGTACTGTTAAACCCTGTGTCCTACTGCAAATAATCCTTCCATATTTATCACCCCAGCATGAGGTTAGGGCAAGATCATTATTATTTGTATTACAAGACACAAGCAGTTTCCACCAGTGATCTGACTCCATTTTGCTAGGCGTTAACGCTTTATGGAGGGGCAATCACACTAAATGACTTCAAGGTCACAGCAAATGCACTGTCAGGGCAGGGACGCAACTAAAGCCTCCTGTATCTCCACACAGTACCTTTAACCCAAGCGTATCCTCCCTGTCCAGGATAACGACTATATGCATCAGGCTGGTATATTTTTATAACCATGTTGCAAGGTCAGCATATAAGAAAAATACAACAAGACCTATGAGCTGGCCTAGTTTTCTATAGAAAGGATGCCACAAATACCTTTCATGACAAATCCAATACAGGGCATGTATACCAAGTTCCCAGGAAAGCTGTGGTAAGCATGGCTCATGAAGAACTAGCATTTATGGACTGAATGCATAATTTCCACCTTTGCATGTTTCGAGGACACAATTTTAATAGATAATTGAAACTCTGAAATGACCTCTAGATAAGGCATGTGGGACAAACTTCCTCCCCTGACCCTGAGAGGCTTTATGCTTTGTTGCATGGTTAAACAGGTCCAGACCATCTGTCAGCACCAGTGGTACAGAACAGCATAAATTTGCAATTAAAGTGGGGGTTTGGCATTCGGTATTCTCAGTCTCTCTCAGAAGACTCAATACGTGCAAGTGCCTCTTTTTATTAAAACAGCATTCTCCCACAATTAAACCTAAACAGCACAGCCAAGGTGTGTTCAGAACTGCAAAGCAAGCCATAGCACAGTTTGAAGTCCGCTGATGAGAGCAGTGGGGCCTCATGTTGATACCAGAAAGCTCATTCATACCTCCAGGCTACATCTCTACCCTTCACACTGGAAGAGCAACCCATGCTGCTTCAGATCCTTGCCGTCTGCTTGCATAAGAAAAGATGGCTTTTCTGCACAAGAACCACATTTTCCTGAACCAGTGACTGCTCTTCCTGTAGCTACTCTATCTAGCCTGAAGGGACAGTCCTTGTAAAGAAAGGTGTGAATCTTTAAAAGCTCTGGCTCTGAGGTCAGGTAACACAAATCTTGACAAAGCTTTATTCTAAGTTTCACCAATGCTTTAATCCCAGATCAACTGGCAGTGCCACTGAAGAAACATGCCCTGCCCTCCTCATGTTCCCAGCTGCTCATTCCCACCTCCACACCATGCTCTGCCTTGTGCTAGCACAACCTGTCCATTTTAATCCAGATCTGCTTCCCTATTAAGCACACATCTGCCCAAGCATTTGTGCCAGCCCAAGGGAGGAAGAAGGGGAAGGGTGGGACAACATCCTTCAAGGTGCTGCCACCTTATCTTGAATTAAGAGTCTCATCAAACTACTTCTTCAGAAAAATAACAATGGTGTACTTTCGTAGTGCCTTTAAACAATGATTAAAAACCTGCAGAGAAGTAACCACCTTCCTGTCAGCCCAGAGTAGGATATGGGCAAATACTCCTTCACAGAGACACTGCTGGAGGCAGGGAAGGATGATCTGACAGTATCATACAGCCACACCGTAGAAAAATTAAAGAATTAGCAGGTTTAACCAAGGATGAAGACCTAGGACCGCTGCTCAAGTCACAATTTTCACTTGCCTCACCAAATCTTGAGCAGGACTCTTCTTCATATCACGCTTAAAGAGCTTCACCTCTTATTATGCCAAATCCCACTGTACTTCAAAAGCAAACAGGTTATAGAATAGCCTGACAATATTGCCCGCGACCTCTCATGCGCTCTTTACACCAACAGTTCGAGCAGAGTTTAGGGAGAATACCCTTACCCTGTGAAAAGGGCAATGACGGAGCATACAAGTAAGAGGCGGAGGGGCTAGGTAGCCACGGGAGAAACAAGCATCTCAGCACAAATGACTTGCGCCCGGAGAAACACTTGGTGTTCAGGGCTTCTTAATGAGCCTACAGCCAGAATAATCAACAATGGACGGCAGTGAGACCCGAAAGTGAGAAATGGAGGGAAGGAAATTAATGACCTGGCCACATGAGCAGCCTGCTACTTTTGCACACCGAGATCTGTGCTGCCTCTTCATTTTAGGCAGATGCTATGCAAGCCAGCAGCAATGGTAAATCAGACAGGCTAAGATTATCCTTTCACCTGACACACTGCTAAGAAATCAAAGTTTAAGTACTTTCCATTAATGGTCTAAATCACTCCAAGTTTACCACTGTACTGCCATACAGATTATCAACCCCTTGCTTTTTTTCCACTGGAAGGACAAGATCAGATAGTACATTGCTGCTTTCTAAAACCAGGCATATCATTTAGCTCCTATTTGAAGTGACTTGAGGACAGACATTGCAATCTCCAAGGGTTGTGTTTTCCCAGTAGCCTTGTCACCACCACTTTTAATGAATGACTCCGGTTTCAAACATATGAAAGGTGAGGTAAAACTTGAGGTATAAACCTGAAGGAAAACACAACACGGCAACTGTGCATGAATGAATAGGTTATCCGTGAGAAGGGGACAAACTAAGCACTGGAAAAGGCAGGCATGAGAAAATCTAGCCGTTTCACCCAGCCTAAAACAAGGGCTGCATTCAAGAGTGCATCATTAACTGTTCATTTGTCCACAGATGGAGTTCCAGCACCCAGTCCTGCAATACCATGAACCATACTGATGTCCAAAGCCTGAGTGGGAAATTCAGGAGTTAACAGTTGAGTGTAAGCAGCCAGGATATCGGTAAGAAATTAAAGATGATCAACAAAACCTGGGCAAATAATACAGTTCTTGGTCACAAGATTATCTTACTGCTCTGCTTGGACACTGGGTTAGCAAAGTGCACGTCCAGACTCTGCATGTGGTACATGAACATTCTTTAATTCATTTTTGTATGGAATGATAAAACTAACTTATTTGTGTTTAATACTGGGAAAACATAATTCCTTCAGCTCTTAGCATCTTTTGGTAATTTCTGCTTCTGTTTTACTGTGTTGGTAGCAGCTATAACGTCTTCAGACATTCAGGCTCTATAGACAGCACTTCGCAACACTGAAGGAAAAGCCTATTCCCAGAGGGTCCGTCCAAGCCGGTAGGGTGCGACAGGACCTCAGGAGACAGTTAAAGGGGAGCAAGTTGTGTAGCACAGACATCACAACTAAGTTCAGCCTAAAGACAGGCAAGTATGTTCCCAAGTAGCTGTTCTGCTACCTGCCTGCTGATGTGGGGCTTGGTAAAGGACACACAAGCATTTGCAGGGTTGTTTTTCCTTTAGCCAGTTCACCTTTTTAGTTCTAATTGCCCACTAACTGCATTAGCGGAGGACAAGCATGGTTTGAGAAACAGTTCCACTTGCACTGAAGGAAAACATTTGGTGTACACAGGGTCCCACAAGAAGGTCCTCTCTGCTAGCTTACTCACTTCTTAATCATTATGTGCAGAAAAATGAAGTCCAGGCACTCAGTAAACAACACTTCCTTTTCTCAGCTATTAGGGACTTGAAAAGAAGAGTCAAGGATTAAAAGGCAAAGAGATTGAACTATCAAATCAAGATAGTCACTCCAAAGCAGGTTTTCAGGCATGCTGATGGAATAAATTAAGGGAAGCACTGGAATTGTCCCTGTATCGCATAACACCTGATCATCAGCCACAGTCATGTGGTTACGTGTTTGTGCCATCCAAACAAACGGATCCTCATCTTGCAAGGAACTGTATTCACTTGTCTCTTATCAGCCATCAGAAGAGGTGTGGCTGACACAGCACGTAGCATTTGAATTATCTAAGAATCTAATTATTTTTTCCACCCTCTGTCAGCCAAATCTTGGGAAAAACCTAGAGAAATAAAATAGGTCAGGGAACTTTATGCCAATAAATGGCGTCACAGCCCAAGAGGAGAGTCAAGGACGGGAAAATTCTTGGGGATTTTCCTAAACAAAATTCACTGAGAAGTCCTTCATAACCTGAAGAACATTTGCCTCACAAACTTCAGATGGTCAGGTTACCTCTGCTGAGGAAATATCACAAGAAGATCGAGAAACAGAGCAGAAGGTCTGATTCACATGAGAGATTTTCTCAACTGTTATTTTTCCACTTGTCAGAGGCATCTGTAGAGAGTCCAGCACCTAAGTATGAAAGCCCTAAATGAAAATGGAAAAACACAGTAGTTATGGTCAGCCCAAAGCTCTGTGTAAGCTAGTACCACACCTCCAGCAACACCCAGCAGGAAATACTCAGGGTCAGAGCAAAAGGAATAAACTCTTCCTTGCACACTCCCCCAGCAACCCCCAGGTTAGGGGCTTTCTGAGCCAATGACTGCAGCTGTATCTTTGCAATTAATGGTCCTGAATAGATCCATCTAGGATGAACTGTCTTTTGAAATCAATTACCTATTTGGCCCTACATTACAACTCCGGGCAGTAAATTCAGTGACCTCACTGTATGTTGTGTGAAAACATACTTCCCCCTTTTTAAAACTGCCAGATGCTTCCATCTGATCTGCCTCTCATGACCTTCTAAAGCAAATTTTTATGATTTCTACAGGAGTCTGCCATGGGCCCAGATGCTTGTAGTTGCTGCCATGGCAAGCTCCTCCCCCTTGCTTGTTAATTCCTTCATTCTCAATCCCACCCTATTTCCCTGGCTCCTGTTTTCCTTCCTCCACTAACCTCCAGTCCCAGAGCTTAGAGTAGGTGTACAGAAATAAAGATATCAGATCTCTGTTTGGTTCAAAGAGCTCCCTATCCACATAGGTGCAGACAGCCACTCCATGTCAAAGCTCGCAACTTTCTGCAGTGCCAAGTACCTTCAGATTTCTGTGCGTCTGGCTGTGAAGGTGGATGGGCCAAGAGCAGCATACTCCAGGAGCTCCAGTGGAAATCAAGACAGAAGCTCCAACCCTGAAGCATGGGTCTGCTCACCTGGAGTCTTATCACCACCAGCATGTGTCTAGAAAAACCTGCAGGTGACCAGTTTGTTAAAGCTTTCAAGACTATGATAAAAAGCTTTCTCAGAAAACACACATGGACAAATTCTGAACGAAAACTGTCTATTTTTCAAGTATAGGTAATTATTTTATTTCAAGAAGCATGAATATCACCAAGCCATTCATTTTTGTGAGCAAGTAATTGGAGGAGTGGGCAACAAAAATTTTGTGGACCAGTCAAAACTGTTCAGGCTGGCTCCATTTCTCAGGTGTTACATGGAAAGCAACCCAAAACGAGAACTTCCTCCATCTCCAAAAGTTATCATTCTAACCACCTCTACTAATTAATTCCCTTAATTCATTTTGGTTTTGTCAGTTTTGGGGGTTTTTTTCCCCTCTTAAGAAGGTCAACATTTATATACCCACATGCTCACTATAATGCTTAAGTTCAAACATGCTCTAAAACCAAGTCCTACTCCAGGCCAGCTGCTCAGAGTCCTTTGTATGCAAATCATCAAAGGAGCTATCTCAATGTCTTCAACCCATAGCTTTCACACTTTCCTCACTGCTGTGCCAACCACCCACTAACAACCTGGGTCTACCTATGTTTATTTTTTAATTGAGGCTAAGAAAGTGACAGAACTTCAGTTGTTGTTTGCAGGAGGGTTTTTCCCTCTGTTTCAACAAAAAGGAGGCAAAGGCCCATACAGCTGAAAGCGTATCTTGCATATGACAGAGTGTGCTGTGGACCACTGATAGAAAATGGACAGGGAGTTAGGAAACTCCACTCTAGACTGAAGGAAGCTTGCCTTCTCTTTCATCAGTATTTAAATTCACCTTTTAACTGGGCTAGCTGAAGTGATGGTGACACAATTCTTCAACTCCTAGGGACACACAGTAGGACAGTGAGGTTCTCAACCCAGCAAGAAGGAAGGGCAAGCATGAGTGATAGAACAGGCCAGCCTCGAGCACAGCATCATCTGCCAAGCAAATAGTGAGGGGGAGTCCCAGGGAGGCAGCAGACAAAGGGCCCAAGGAGACCACACCAGGAGAGTGCAGCACTATTTTGCTGCAGCTAAAGGTATCAAGAGACTACATGAAGCCACTCCAATCCCTATCTGCGAAGCAGGACAGTCCTCATTCCCTCCCTCACAGGGAGCTGGCTTTGAGAATAAACAATATTAAAACACTGAGATAATGGAGACTTCTGTGTATCTTAGAAAGCACACAGACCACCTCTACTACAGGATGCAAGTTAAAATTTGTTTTTAAAGAGCCTTTTGTTTCCAGGAGCACTAATACTACAAAGGTTTTAGGTTTATTTGGAACCAGGAGGCTCGTTCTGCATCTACGATGGCTCCCCCTCTTGTCTGCGAAGCTTCACGCTAAACTGGAGAAACACCCCTCACATCAGATGATTTTCCATTGCTTCAGCCCTCCATGGCTAAAGAAGATGGGTCTCACCACTAAAGCATTAAATGAAAACTCAGTATGGAGGATAACATGCAGAGGACAGAGAGAGGCTCGACTAGCACTGTATTCAAGATCCACAAAGGCATTATGTGTAAACATGTACAATTTTTCTAAGCCACTTCTTTTAAAATTTCAATTTTAAGGTTTTTTTTTTAATTAAAAAAAAAGAAACGTGAAACTAAAGTATATTGAGACCCAGTCCTAACTACAACAGAAAATAACTTAAAAGGTAAATTCCAAGTAGAAAACTTTGTGACAAAGCATAAAAGAAAGTCCTAACATTCAAACGAGTGGGAACACTGTTACACACCTAAAGCCCAAGCCTGCCAAAGAGCCAAGACAGCTTTTGGCAACAGATATAGAGAGAATATTTTCTTCTTTCAGTCTAGTCAATTAGTTCATTACAATGAGTAGATTACCCAAAGTTGGAAAACGCTTTGGAGTTGCAGAAACAGGAAGCTTGTTTTCTTCCTCCAGTCAACAAATAAAAGAGGGACTAGGGAGCAAAATCTACTAATACTACATCAGCATGACAAGAAACAATCAGTGTATATATATATTTTTTTTAATTGCACTATCTTATTTGCCTAATAAAAAAGCTTGTTATTAAATAAGGAATATTACCTCAAAATGTACCAGATACCTCCTTCTCATGTACAATTATTGAAACTAGGTTGGTTTTTTTTTAAAGGTTTTTGATGGGGGAGACTGCACTTGTAATTTCATTGCACTGCAAAGCCAAGTGCAGTCTATCATAAACAGCACATAAAATTAAAAAAAAAAAAATCAAACATCCAGCAAATAAAGTAATTTGTTATTTTCCAAAACAAAAACCTAACTAAATCTGTAAATCCAGTTACTTAAATAGATACTTGTGGACATTGTATAGATTAGCAGAAAGGAGAACTAAATTTAGGTTAAATGCCATATTTAGCTGCACATCAATATGTTTTAATGGCTATCCAACACTCTGAATCACTCTCTCTTTAGGAAAAATAACTAAAAAGTACACATGCAAAAAAAAATCTGAATTGATCTTGTATATCCTTTCTTCTCTTTGCCGTTTCAAAAAAAAGTCACAAAGTGTGATGCAAGGTCTGTATAAATGACAGTGTTGCTTAGCAAGTAAGACAGTTCTGTAACTGCTTGCAACATTTGGCCAGGCAGTGAAAGCAGCAACTCTTGTGCCCATGGCTGCAAGCTCCGGTTGGGACACCATTTGTCACATATGTGAAAAAGAGTTAATGCTTCAGAAACACATTTCACATGGGTGATAATGGGAACGGTGAGATCTTTGGAAAAGCATAGGTCAACTCACATTTGCCCCTAAGAAGCAATGTCTCTTCCTCATAATAGAAAATTTCCCTTGTTCAAAAGCTGACTGTAATTCCTCTGCCATGTATTCCCTGAAGGTTTTCCCCTCTTTCCTTTGAATCTGGGTAATTAAAGCAACAAAACCAGTCTCTAGCTCATCCTAGCAATCCAGACTTCACAAATCTCTTAGAGACACAGACACAAATTCCTCCTTAGCTCTCTTCCCACTTAAAATTAACTAGTGCTCTTGAAATCAAGACTGCTGGGGCTGAGACTGAGACTTAGGAAACAATCCGGAGGAGACTAATAAGCACTTGAGACAGCCTTCCAGGGTGCAAAATTTTATATTGAAGCATCTGAATGCCTGTACATCATCAGAAAAAAGACTACTGTGCCTTGGATCTTGTCCCCAAAAGGCAAGACCTGTTTCAGGAAAGGCTTAACAGACAGAAAAAACAATCTTTCCCCTGTGTAATTATAGGTTTTTTTCCCCCACCATACAGGCCATTAGGCTTAATATCTTCCCTGTATTCCTCTATCTTATTTTTAAAATCCATTTGTCCTAAAATCCTTTTAGCCTCCATAGCATCCTGCAGCAGTGAGTTCCATAATTTAACACAGATGGGAGAAGTACTTGTTTTAATCTTGCTGGCTGGTACTTTCATTACCTGCTCTAGTTTCATACTATCAGAAATAATTGCTCCCCATACTGCACCACTGTGTGATTCTATAGATCTCTATCGTACTTCCCTGAGCAGCCTCCTTCCCAAGCTGAAGAGTCACAGGCGATACAGCTTCTTCTCTTCCTACAGGAAGTTTCCCTGGGCAACTTCACTGCTCATTTCTGTATCTTTTTCAGTGCCACTTCAAACCTGTTTAGTAGTCGGGAAAACACACTGTAACCAGAACTGATACACAGCATGGATTCAAACTGCAATACACAGATCATTTCTATTTTACTCCTTGCTCCTTTCCCACTACAGTTTTATTTGCTTATTTGACCTCAAATTAAAAAATGAGCTAATTTTTCTCTTTTATTCACCCACCAAATAATTTCCTAAAATACAGTCCCTGCTGCCAGACCAGTTCTGGGAGGTCTATGACCAAACAGGACCCAACAGCTCAAGGGGACTTCACTGCTTCTGTCGAGCACAGAAGCCATGAGAAAGCCTCACTCAAAACTATTGAGAGGAAAACAAATACTGCACTTTCTGTCCACTCCTCCAAGCCTGCAAAACTCAGCCACTGCCTGTCAGCATGGTTCAGTTGGCTACGCTAATTGGCTGTGCATACGCTACTAATTCACTCTCTTCTTACTCTGAGGTTTAAAAGAAGTTGTAATTTGTCTCAGTTGGGAGGTAATAAAAGCCAGCGCACAGTCAGTCACCGATGGCTCTGATGACTCAGCTGGTGTGAGGTAGCTTGCTAGGACACCATCCCCAGTGTATTTGAGCCCAGTGTTTACTGTGCAATGTGCGATACACATCTCAGGCCACATGCCATGAAATATTTTACAGCCCATAACCTTCTTCTCCTGGAAGCCGCTCTCACAGTCTTCCAAAGAACCCATTTGCTTCAGCCATTTGACAGTGACACAACCACTCAGACTGCCAACGGAGAAGTATCTTTTACACCTATCAGCACTCCTGTTCCTGCAACCTGGTGCCCTTCCTGGCACCCTGGGACTTAGCAGGAACGAGTGCAACCTCATCCCTTTGTGAAAACAGTTCAGCCCTTCATTTCCTCACCTCCAGGAGATGGTGGGTCCGTCACTCCACAGTCACAGCACAGCCCAGATTGGGCACCTGGCACCTACACATGCCTACACCAGGCTGTCGGTCCCAGCACAGCAGTGCTCTAATTTGGAGGGAACTGGTCCTCTGGAGCTGAGGTGAGACTGCTGGGACCAGAGTTGCCACGGTAGAAAGGCAGTGCCACAGCTGACAGTGGCCCATCAGCACTACCCCCATTGCTCTCCAGGCTTCAGGTTCCAGCCAGTTTCATGCAGTGGTGCCCACTGGAAATATCCACACAGCTTCTCGCATATGTGGCAGGGAGGACCTATCTCCCACGGAACGTTTTTTCCAGTAGTCTCCAGTGATAACTGGGACCAACACACTCACTCCTGAACCTCCAAGTTCCTTGCAACCTACCACGTCTAACCTCAACTCCTGTACACGTCTGAGAAGGTTTGGCTTTGCCTGTGTTTTAAAGCACAGGGCAGGTAGGAAGATGAGAACTTGCTGTTCAAGAGGGAACATGGTGAAACAACAGTCTCCAATCCTAATCCCTCCAAAGAAAAAAGGATTACTTCTGTCATGGGAGGGAATCCCAACACAGACCTCAGATGAATTCCTAGACAGAGGGAAGGAGCTCCCCAATATTGCTGTAATGCTGGGTTTGCTCCATTTGACCTCCAAGAACATCAGCAGAGCTTCATAGTGCTCCATCAATGACAGAAACCACTTTTATGTGAAGTCCTTTTTAGAAAAAAAAAAAAAAAAAAAAAAGGAG
Organism: Pterocles orientalis; assembly: GCA_011057875.1. Taxonomy (NCBI): domain Eukaryota; kingdom Metazoa; phylum Chordata; class Aves; order Pterocliformes; family Pteroclidae; genus Pterocles; species Pterocles orientalis. The sequence goes on from WKFP01014685.1 coordinate 1,141,574, forward strand.
AAAGAAAAAAGGAAAATGCAGTTTGCAGATACGGTATGCCTTGTTGTGGTCCACTAACTGGATAAATCTGTCTCTGAATTCTAGTACTACTACCTCTGGCACTTCTATTAAACATTTAATTTATCTGGTAGAACTCCAAGCTCCTGGATTTCCACAGAATCCCATACCATTTAGAAAACATTCCTAGTTTCTGTTAATAGATGTTTTGGAGGATCTCACTGAAGACATAACGGAAAAATCACTTCAGCCATACTCTGTTGAAATTCAAACTATATAAAAAATCTCACTCTCTGCTACATTCCATCAGCTTTAAGGATACTCCTTACCGGATGGCAGTTGGTTTCCTCCACATTAAATTCTCAAGACTTTTCAAAACAAATAATTTGCAAGCTTGATCAGATGCTACCTGAGCTAGCTAGAAAGCAAAACAAAACCCTAAAACAAAGCAGACAAGAAAACCAAGCAAACAAACAAAAAAAAACCATCAAAACAAACAAACAAAAAAACCCAAGAAATCACTCATCATTCCTATTTATAACCACCTTTAATTTTTATAATTAAACATCCAAACTCTGGATTTAATATTAGCCAGCTGTTACTGGTTTAACATGTAAAGCCCAGTTGTCACATTCAAGTATTTTTTGTGGAGCTATACTAACACTTAACTCTTGCAGTCACACCCAATGCTACCCTTGGCATTATACACATCTTTAAAATGATTTACAATGCTATTTATTTCTGTGTGCAAACATTCCATAGAACACCAACATAAATACCGCAGCAAGAATCTTTCTCTCTTTCATACCCATTTTTTCTCCAGGCTATCTTAACCAGGACAGTATTTGCAAACTGTACAAGAACAACACTGAAGCAAAGAAACTCATGCGGTTTAACAAGGAATAAACTTTGGAAAGCCATTTAGATGAAGAATCATTTATAGCTTTCCTTAATTGCTATACTCAGTTCACTTTGGAGCTCAGTAGCATTACAGAAGACAAGCAATACCATCTATCAGCGAGAAGCTTAACTCCTTTCAAAATCCTTTATTTACCGCTGCTCCAGACATTCCATAAACAAGTCCAGCTTTAGCAGGAGTTTTCTGCATTTATTTTCCTGCCACCAGTGGCATTTTTGGAAAAAAATAAAATAATCAGTATAATCTAGGCTAGAGTTCCATGTTACTAAAGTAGATAAAGAGAGTAGCTGTCCTCTGTGCTCCAACAAAACACTGCCTGAAGACAACTCAGCAATACCAGAACCAATATGGTCTAAATTTGGCTTGGGCTGTAGACGTAAAAAACTAACACATGATAGCACGAACCAATTGCCACAACTCTGCTGTTGAAGGGACAGAGTTTTGGTGGCCTGTCTGGTCTCTTTGCTCAGGCAGAACCTGAGCATGTACCTGGGCTCGGTTTGGCTTATTCATGATTGCCTAGTGGAACATCCCACCCGTGGGCTATCCTGGGTGGCCTCCTTCCCTCAAGAGGCACAGGGACACGTTGTGACCTAAAAAATAATTGTGGTGACAACGTTAGCAGCTGACCACCAGCCACTGCCTTTGCCAGCAGGTCCTCCCTTGTCAGATGGTGAAGGTTTATCTGATCTAACAGAGAGGGATGCCCTCCTACCCCCAGGAAAAAATAACAGAGTATGAAGCCTGCTCTGCGTTCAGCTACAGGGAGCCATAGGAAGGACACCGGTCAGGAGAAGATGGTAGGGATCGCTCTGGCAGCCACATCTGGCTGCTGTCCCTCCCAGGATTGTGCCAGAACAACTATGCCTGCACCACATGCCTGCCTCTCCCACAGCCAAGTTCAGTGCAGGCGGTGGGTGCAGAAACACCACTGTGCCCACGCGTGGCTGATCCAGCCATAGGGACATGGCGAAGCAGTAAAATCTTGCTCTCCCCGACTGCTCAGCAGAGGTAGGTGGCCCCTACCAAAAAGGGCCAACAGCCAAACAACAACCACCCCCACACCCTCAAACACCATGTGAACTGAAAAGCCAGGAACAAATCAGATCACTTTGTAACCGATTTCTGTAACAAACACAATTTGTTTGCAGGCTGCATTGCAAATACTAAGCCTCACTACTGCCCTACAGAGGTAAGTTCATTATTATTTTACGCCTGTTTCACAGATAGGGAAAGCAAAAGCCAAAAAAAAACATTTTCTGAAGTGCTTGCTTTTGAATTGCTGTCCCTCTGGGGATACCCATCTGAAGGCACTGAACCACAAATACTCCAAGACAAATGCATGCAAAAAAACCCCCAAATTAGCCAGTTTTTGGCTTGTAGGTCAGAACCACACTACTGGCCAAAAACACAGGTTGCCATAGCTCTCTTTCAGTAAGCAGGTTATTAGTAAAAGCTTTTGTCAGAAGGCAAGCACTCGAGGACCCAGATACCTTTTCTAAAAGGCAGAAACCTCACTTCTGTGTAACTGTACAAGACTTCATCTCCTTATCATTTCTATCAGCAGAGCGCTTCTTTGCCACCTCCCTCCAAAAGGCACTTTGAGATGCAAGGTGCAATATGCATGTAAATGATCATTCAAGTATCCTCTGTTTAATTGGGGCATTCCAGATTGGGGCTGCTGTTTTAATGGGTTGACTCCCAGGAAACTGACTTAGCTTGTAATGACACAGTGAACAGCAATGACCAGTGTTTAATTAGGACAGTGTTAGTAAAATTTTGCTTCAGAGGGATTAAATTTAGCTGGTGCCAAGGAGTTAAGTGATTAATCAGGTGTTAAATAGAATGTACTTCTAAACACTGGTCTTCTCCCGTTTAGTCCTGCACCGACTGAACTTAATGAGAGTTTTGTCATCAACACTAACAGAAGAAGGATCCTCCTCCTAGTACACAAGTTCCCTAATAAACATTAAGGAATGTACTCTGCACTAACAGATGCTCTGCCTTTGATTAAGGGCAACGGGATTCCAGCTGCATGGTACTCAACAGTCCCTCAGCATGCGAAGCCTTCAGTGGAAGAAAGCTCCTTGCAAAAACAGCATCAATGGAGCATTAGGAGACATGAGGCAAAACTTAGAGTAGATCTGGGTAAGTCAGTTACGAGTGAAAGCTCAAACACTATGTTAATTCTTTGCCCTTCGGCTTACATGATGAGTCTTTTTTTCCTCTTCCTTTTTTTAAATGATTACAAAGTACATCCCCGAATCTGAAAGGAGGACCAGTGAGACAAGTCCTCGAGCTACAGGGTTCTGTGCCAGCTCCTGCAGTGCCCATGCAATCACTAGGGCCACTATGTATAGGTCACTGCAAGAGAAAGCACTCGCATCCACCAGTGTACATCTGCGTAAGATCTCCCCTGGAGTCAGCTGCGCAACCTGACTCGCAGGAAGGCTCTGTGCATTCAGTGCTGCCCACAAAAAGCACTTGCGGCTCAAGCATCAGCCAGGCGCATGCAAGGGAGCCTGTGCTCAAAGAAGCCCTGATCTGGAAGATCTGAAGCAGCTCATCCCACCCCATACTCCCAGTTTTAGCTCCCTTGCAACTCCACACTCGTGCCAGCACAATTGTTTGTATGGTCGCATGGCAAATCAGACTAAGCAACTGGAAGTGCCAGATACATAAAAAAGGAAAATAAACAAATGAAACTGCACCTTTTGGGTCCCTCCTATTTGCCTGATGAATTTTGAGCCTCCTTATGGCACCACAGTGATATTCTCAAGGTATAATTTCAGGAAAAAAAAATAGGAAGATACTCAGAAAGCTCCAGGTGAGGTTTCAAACAGAAGTCACTACCACATGGGCCTTAATTAATCACAAAAAATCATCACTTGTGTCTAAACTTCTAGTCCTTTCTCCCTTTGAGCTTTTGCTCTCATGTAAGCCTTTGTCAAGATGTTTACGCTCTCCCTGTGCCTCAGTTCTCCCATCTGGGGGAGGAGAGGTGAGGCCACAAGGATCACTTGCCAATACCGTAAGGAATGCCAATGTTATGGCAGTATTACAATAATACAATCAGCTAACTACTCTTGCTTGGTATCAGAGGAACAGGTTTACCACCAACGGAGACATCCCAACAGCTGGGACAAAAAAGGGGTCCAAATACAACAACTACACTAGACATCCCTTCCCAATCGAGCTGGGACTCCAGCCCTCAGGCTCTCTCGGGCTGGAGGCTGCCACAAGCCTGAAGCCTTTAAGTTCACACAGAGTACGCTGATGCACTAAGTTGTAGCAAACACTGACGGTCCAAAATTCACACTCCTCTCTGACCCTCAAGATCTTATTTTCTAAACCCTGGCAATAACTTCTCTCTGTAGCTTTAGGCTTTCTACAGACACACTTAACTTCCTTGCCACAACAGCACAGTTGGAGTTACCAGGTCTGCTTGCCATCAGCCAGGCAAGCACACACCCAAGTGTTGGCAAGATCAGGATATTAGCATTATATTTCTCCTCTTTTGGAGAAAGAGTCAATGTAAGCAAGCACACATACTTGCCACAAAGTAAACACGTATCAATATACAATCACACATACATACTGATAAGTACTTGACACAAACCGAGATATTACTTCAAGTTTATTTTGATTACCAGTAGTTAAATATACATGAAAACTTCACCTCCTCAAAGTTTTCCTAAATCTTATTAGAGCACTTCTCTAATAAGGTGAGACAGTGAGATTGTGCACTGAGCAGCTCGAGCATAAACAGAGCACTAGCCTTCACTCGCTCCGCTGAAGCTTTTCATGGTTCATCACCCCAGTTGCTGTGGCATTTACTGCATGCACCCTTGCCCTACATTGCAGGAAGAAGGGAAAAAAGTAGGTAAATACAAAATACATCCCCTAGAACCACTGCTTCCAGTTCACAGGCTCCTAATGAAACTCTGCAACACCCTCACAGCACAATACTTGGCTACTTTTCAGAACAACACAGCAGCTTAGCAGTGAAGCTGGAGAACGGTGCGGGGTTTGCTCCTCTGCCTCAGCCTCACGCTCTGTGCCGTAAGCCGTACTGGCAAGCCAAAGAAATAATCAGTCGTGTAATCACACTACCATTTAAACAACTCCTCTTAAATCCAGCTGCTGATCACAACCACCTTTAACTCTGCCTGGTTGAAAAAAGCATCTAAAAAACAATGGTAGAGAGAAAAACTGAAGAGAACATTACCCAGAATGGTTTGACTGGTGAAGAAATGCGATCATTTGAAATTCACATTTCTGTCTGAAAATATGTACTTTCTATATCTTAAACTATTAAAATAATCACCAACAGAGAAGCCAAAAACAGTAGCTGCTGTCTCCCTACAGAAATAACTGCAAGGGTCAGCATGTAAACAAACCACACATTAAAAAATTAAAATAAGTCCAGACTATGATGTTCAGAATTAGTCAGTTCAAAAAAATAAAACAAACAAAAAAAACTGACCAAAAGTTTCCCAATATCTTTCTAAATGCAATGAAAAATTGACATTTAATCATTTCGAGACTCAAATAAAAGTTTGCCTGTATCTCTCCTGCTATGTAGCCGATTCCTTACAGTATGACTCTAGAATGTACCTTAGTGAGAAGTTAGGGAAGTAACAGTTTTACTGTTTCTGAAATCAACAGTAGTTTTGTTGCTGACTTCAGTAAGAGCAGAAATAAGCCTTGTATTTTCAGAGCAACACATGTTGAAAACAAGGAAACACAACTCTCATGACACTTTTTTGTGACATGGTGTTCTGTCCAGAGAACACATCCTCCCTTTCCACAGGGTTTACTAGAAAAAACAGTAGTTATATTTCAGTTTATATATATAGGGATCTGCTTTGTTAACTGTACACATTTTGCCTGCATTAGCATTTTGCCATACTGTAACGCACATACAATACCCCATTATCCAATTTGTCCGTCTGTGTTATGAAAAGTAAAACTAGACTCTCTAAGCCATGAGACTTCACGGGACACAGGCCCAAACACATTTAACTCAGCAAGAGAAAATACACCCAGAAGTTTTCAAATTGTGGTCACACCGTATGGAACGCAAGATTCCCACCACCGTTAAATGTCCACACACACAAGCACAGAACAAGCAAACAAAAAAGCGTCAAGCTGAATAAATAAGTGTTCGTTCCAGGCTCTTCCCCTTAGATAGAGTCTGGAAGTCACCTTTTCCTTCCAGGCAGGGAGAGACAACCGCTAAGGCACTCTTACTTGGACAGTTAGTCCCAAGCAGAAGGGAGATTCCTGTCTGGCAACAAGGCAAAGTGACTCCTGAAGAAAATGCACGATTGAAAAAAAAAAAAAAAAACAAACCGAAAGAGAGGAAAGCATTTCTAGCGGGCTACTAGATAGGAAGGATCTGCACAAAAAAGGAAACTCAGTTTTGTTTCCATCGTCTCAGCTTTATAACACCTCCACTTAAAAGGAAAAACTTCACGGGGCAACCCCTTCTTCAACAGGCCAAGCCACAGAGAAATGCATCCCCTGGGCCCTGGCTAAGCAGGGCCAGGCTGCACAGCCCCAGCTCCCCTACCTGCTGACAGGCAAGCAATGCCAGTAAATGCAGCAACTAAAAACAGATTATAATAATAAAATAGATATTACACAAAAAAAAAAAAAAAAGCA
>WKFP01014685.1:1148176-1163981 GCA_011057875.1 Pterocles orientalis
GAGGGGGGGTGCTGCCGGCGCGGCCCGATCCCCGCCGGTATTTTCCTTCCTGGAAGAGAGAAACCGAAAGGCGGCGGGGGCCGGGCCGGGCCTGCCCGGGTGCTGCGCCCCGCCCCGCCCCGCGCCGCTCATTGATCCGGAGTTTCGGGGCTGAAATTGACGTGGGTTCCCGGCACCTCGCACCGCCCCTTAAAGGGGCCGCGCCGCCAGGAAACGGCCGCTGGCGTGAGCCGGAGGGGAGGAGCGAAGGCGCCCAGCGGCTGGGGCGGGAGAGCGGCGAGGCGCCGGCGCCCTGAGGTGCCGGTGCGGCCCGGCCGAGGCGGAGCGGGGGCTGAGGGGGCACAGCCGGGTCGCGTCGTTTTATTTCGTTTCATTTGCCTTCGCGGGGGGTGCCCGGGCCCTTTAAACGCCGCGCGCCGGCCCCAGCCTTCAGCGTCGCGCCGGCCGGGCAGCGGGATGGCCGAATATGGCTGAGGGGAGGCGGGGGGGGGTGTAGCGGGGGAGCGGCGGCCCGCGAGCCGTACAATGGCCTTTGTTCCGCCGCCGGGACGGCCCCTTTAAGAGCCCCGAGCAGGAAATAAGGCTCCGGTTACTGCGGGGCACGGAAAGTCCGGGGCGGGAACCGGCCCGTGTTCCCCTTCCCGCCCCACAGAGCCCCCGCCTGTGGCTGCGAAGCCAAACGGGCCGATGAGGGTGGGAGGATGTAGGGAGGGCCCAGCCCCTGCCCTACCGGAGTACTGCCGCCCGTCTCCTCCCCACACCCCGGGGAACACTCCTCCTGCCGGGCGGCGGGGCCAGCCCCCGGGGCTCCGCTCGCGTTTAGACCCCGGGCGGGTCCCGGGGAGCTCAGCACAGAGGCGCAGGGGGGCGTTGTGTCCAACGTGTGGGAGACTGTCACGGTCGTTCTTCCCAGCTGTGTTCCCGCACACTCCAGCTTCTGGAGCCGGGGGAGGGGGAGAAAACAAGGGGGGAAAGGTAAAAGGCACACTTGGCCGTCTCTCCATCTGAGTCTTTGTGGTTTGAAAGACCGTTTTTGGTGCCCTGGTTGTTTTTTGCGGGCACCTGCCGTATGGCAAGCCTGGAGCCTGGCCGGTCCCGCCTGTAGCTGTGTTGCAAGGCAGAACCACCGCTGGAGTCTGCTGTGCGGATGCTGTGCGTTGGGATAGAAGAGGCTCCTGTTAGGTGCTTCAGTGCTATGGAAAATAGAAAACGAGAGGGAATCCTACCCCGGTGCTTTAAAGCAAGACTTAGCTCGTGTTAACGTGGAGTCTGCTTAACCATGGGACACTCGCATTGAACACACTGCTGCTTCACCTGCATGGCCAAGAGGCGAGGCTGCTGGGATCTCCCAGTAGGCATCCCTTCTTGGTGGGCTGCTGCAGGCAGTTTTGGAAACCAGGACCAACTCTCCACAGCCTCTTACAGCTTTGTATTGGCCAGTCCCTGAAACTGAAGGAGGAAGAGGGAGGGAAGGTACTATTCCCTCTCAGCCTAGTAGCCAAAGACCTTTTTTTAATATACGGCCAACTCAGTAAGAAAGGATTCATATTTACCCGTCTTCCCTCGGCATGGTTGAACTGCTGGAGTAGAGTTGTTGCATCTCTATTGCTTTTGCAATGCCACTCTTTCATCTGTTATCTCTGCTTCATCACTATGAGATTGTCCTTTTCTATCTGCATGATTACCACTGGCTTTCCCCAAGTGCTGAGTCACTGTTCTGTATCTCCTGGCATTTTGGGGGTTTTTGTGATTCCTTATGTTAAATGTAGAAATTAGAAATGGAAAATGCCTGTTAGGTCATCTACTCCTCTGCCCTGATGGTATAGGGTTTACAGCACAGGCTTGATTGATCTGTCCACTTTTGTTTTAAGTGCCTCAGGTAGTGGGGCTTCCACCTCTTTCTTTTTGGAGACTATTTCATAGTCCAACAAGTCCCATGGTGAGGGAGGTATTGGGCCTATATTTTCGTTTGTCCAGTTTCACCTAATTTGCCTGGTTATAACCATGTATTGCACTCCCTTAAATAATTTTTCTCCTCAGGCTGTTTGTGCCTTGCACCCAGGTATCACTTATTTTCCTTGCCACTGCCATTCATTCTTTTTATCTCCTTTCATTACTTGGTCTCTGCAGCCACTTTATCATTGTCGTTGGTCTTCTCTGCTTCCCATCCACTTGATCATCATAGAATGGTTTGGGTTGGAAGGGACCTTAAATGTCCTCTAGTTCCAACCCCCCTGCCATGGGCAGGGACACCTCCCACTAGCCCAGGTTGCTCAAAGCCTCATCCAGCCTGGCCTTGAACCCCTCCAGGGATGGGGCATCCACAGCTTCCCTGGGCAACCTGTTCCAGTGTCTCACCACCCTCACAGTAAAACATTTCTTCCTAGTAGCTAGTCTAAATCTGCCCTCTTTCAACTTAAAACCGTTATCCCTTGTTCTGTCACTACACTCCCTGATAAAGAGTGCCTCACTGTCTCTCCTGTAGCCCCCTTTAAGTACTGGAAGGCCACTATAAGGTCTCCCTGGAGCCTTCTCTTTTCCAGGCTGAACAACCCCAACTCTCTCAGCCTGTCCTTATATGTGAGGTGCTCCAGCCCTCTGACCATCTTTGTGGCCCTTCTCTGGACCTGCTCCAACAGGTCCATGTCTGTCCTGTGCTGAAGGAAATCTCCTCAGCCCGTGGATGCCCACATTTAGGGACAAGAAGTATGTGCCTCATCCTTTGTGAATACAGCCAAAACCCCATCATGGTTTAGATTGACTACAAGTTGCCTCAGAAGCTTGTACAAAATTTGTCACCTGCCATCGCCCTGAATTATATCTGGTCTCCTCGGTGTTCCTTCTAGCATTGCAACTGCAATCTGTTTTTCTCCGTGGAGATTGTGGTGAAGCTATGTGTCTTGAGTCTCGTTTTTTCTGCCTGGAGTTGTAATATCTTTTCTTTCTGGGGTCACTGATATCTGCTCTTCCTCCCACTTTCGTTAATGGGCCTGTGCAAACACAGGCCTTGATCCACCTTGGCACACCTCTCAACCAGTATGAATGGTTGCAAGTATCTGTCCAAGATCACAACCTGGGTTAGAGCTGTTCTCTTCCAGCTCCTTCTGTTCTTCTTTTCCATTACTCCACTAAATGTGAGTGCGATGGACGGTAACTAGAAAAGGTAGGGAGAGAAATGGTGGATGTGTAGAGGAGGCCACAGCTTTGAGTGCAGCACCTCTCCAGCCAGAAGTCAGTCCCATTGAAGCTGCTGTAAGGAATCTGGGAAAGGAAATGTGGCTGGACAAAACACATCCCACACCACCCTATGGTCTGCCCATACCTCCAGAAGCAAATATTCCTCAACCGTGTTAGCCAGATGCTACCACAGTGAATGGAGAACATCTTTGAACGAGGAGGACCTTATTCCTTGTACTGTGTTAACTCTTTGTTCTGCCCTTGTTTCTCTGACCTGATTTCCCACGGTTTCTCTCATTAGTTACATCTCTTGAGACCTCAGGCTATGTGGTCCTAGCTGCTGCTCTTGCAGGAGATGGAAAATGCTACCAAATCTCCTGGTGAGCAGGGTGGTCTGTGGTTGCAGCGCAGTTGCTCTGAAAATGTGAGGAGAAAGCTTCTCCAGCTGTCAGCTCCCCTTTAGCTCTGCTCTGAGCGGAGATTGCACAGAGCAGAAAGGAAGTGCATTAGCTCGTATTAAACCTTGAACAGGCTCCCAGTTAGTTTCCTTCACTCTCACCTAGAGGCTATTGCTTAGCTTATCTCCGGGGAGGACCCTTTAGTTAAAAGGAGGATTTATGATCCCACAGAGCCACCTTTCATCAACACCCTAGCCAGAAATCCCCTAACTTTTTGCTCAAATAGATGGCGGCAACACTAACTTGGACAAAAGGTAGTTGTACTCTGGCCTGTGAAATGAGCCCAAGTTCCTGCCTTGCTTAGGGCTCTCCCAGGAAAGGGAGGTGGGTGGCACGTTGGGGGACAGAAAAGGAGGAGAAAATCCATGGACAGAAGGATGTTCAGGCCACCTCATAGTGGCCTGAAAATCTGGCTTTGGATGCTTGTATTTTCTGGTCTGGAGTTTGCCCCTGAAAACAGACCAAGCCCTGAGGGGAAAAAAGAGGCAAACCAGTCTTTCATTAGGACTTTTCATTTTCTGTCCACAACGGTGCATCTGCATACCAGCTTCTACTGGTTCACTGTCACCAGGGCCTTGTTTACAGCCGTGAGACTTCCAATGTCTTCCTACATGCACTTTCTCAACAGCTAGGCTAGGTTTTTTTCATATGTCCCTAAAAGATGTTGGAGCCTTTTCCCCAAAGGAGTTAGACTCTTGGGAACCTACATCCAGCTGAAAAACAAGGTTTTAATTTCCTCTTTTTTGTGGTGGTTTTCTGGTTTCAGCAGTGTGGAGCAGTACCTCAGACATTTGCAATAATCGTTGACTTCACCTTGCTTTTGTTAAAGAGGCTTTGTTCATGGTAGTATTTTTTCTTTCCTCTTTATATTTGCAAAGGCACTCATTAGTTCCCAGTGCCTAGTTGTCATTAACTCATTCTACTGTTGTTCCGCTGTTATCTTTTCCTTCTCTTTATCTTTCCCCAGCACAACTTAACTGAGTCGCTTACGTAGTGATGGCTTCTTTGCTTTATTTGTATTACTAGTTTTATTTTTGTCTTCCAATGTTTGAGCAAATACAAATAGTCACCTAATATGACTTGATGGGTCTGCTGACATTACTGAGGCTCAACAGAGATTACTCTTCCAGATTGAGGGACAGGGTCAAGCTCTTAAGGAACAAAACACAGTAGGAGACAAGAGTAAATTTCAAGAACATGCAAGGATATGTTGATGTTAGCATGCAGCAGAGTTTTTGGTCCCGAGGACACACCAGAAAATCCATGACGGTGCACAGAGGTGTTGTGGTAGTGATCCTCATTGCACATTTAGCACTACAATTCTTTTTCCCTTACCAAATTGGTTTCTGAAACTGAATTGCATTTTATGGTGCTAGTGTGCATCTGTCATGATGATTCTCATAATTAGCAGTAAGATTATCTTTCACTTCGTATTCTCAGGCTAATCCTCTTTCCAAGATTCAGCCACATTAATGCTTCTTGTGGTAGAAGTCCCAGATCCTTGGCTTTTTAGGAATATATATTAAATTAATCTGAGGAGTTAGAGTGAGAAATGCTATATCCATATTATTTGCATTCTTGTTTGTTCAGCTAAGAGCCTGATCTTCTTTGAGATTCAGTGCTCTTGTAAATACTCAGGACTGGCTCTGTGAATAAGCTTTGCACGGGTATAATTATTTGGTAAAAGGTTTGGGGTTTTTGTTGGTTTGGTTTGGTTTTAAATCAAAAGAGCAATACTAGTGCATTCCCTAAAGCTGCAAGCATTTTGGTGCAAAGATGCTTATACAATTTACATAGGCACTTGCATAGCTTTCCCATTTCAGAAACCCACAACAGTCAGAATGGAAATGCAAAAATCCCAGTATGACACCAAGTCATCCGGCAGCAAATATATGTAAAAAAATAACCCTGAACATGCTTGATGCTCTAAGCTATGTCATCTTCACACATTGTCGTATACTGGATTACCTTGAGTCGTCTAGTATATTGCTTCTGTAAATAAGAGAAATGTTTTTCTATCGCTGTAAATGTGACTATTCTTTTAGGAGAAACAGGAAGGGGGATTGAGGACTGTACTGGTTTAATTCCTCTTCATTTTTCAAAGCAATGCAATGTCTTGCGAGAGACATTTATAGTAATCGTAGTCATACGAAAGCATTAATGCCAATGACACCAACCCAGCAGTAGCTAAACCTGCGCGTCAGGTTGTGCTAAACCTTGTGGGGACATGGACCCCTCTCACACCACTGCGGAGCAACACTGTGGCACCACGAGGCTGTTACAACCACGTCCTTATCTACCTCTTCTGATGTTCTGGTTAGAGTATGGTGCTACAAAGCAAATTTTCAAGGGCTAGCACCCTGGAAGAATGCCTGAAACCACAATGTCACACTGCACAGGTGACAGCACACCCTCCTTCAGCTGTGCCAGCAGCTGCCTTTAGCACTGTGAAGAAGCAGAAGGAATATATCATCTGTGTGTCTATGTGTGTGCATGCCCGTGTTTAAAGCCAGCTCGGTTCCCCTCTCTAGTGCAAGCAGATGGAGACTGGCAGGGATACCTTAAACTGGAAGCTTGTGGTCCCTCAAAGCCACAGATGCAGCTTCTCCCCTCAGCTCGTGCTAGTAGCCCTCTTGCTCACTATCAAAGAAATGAGAGGCTTGGGGAGGTGCTGCTCCTTGCCCCTACCCTACAAAATCTTGCCCCAACAGAATGTGTGGAAGGGCCACCAGGCATGCAAGGGGGATGCAGGGGACTTCTGACTGTGGCTGAGATGAGCAAGGCCAGGCAGGCTGTATTGGAGGCTCTCCGGAGGAGGGAGAGTGGCTCCTGAGCCTGGGAGGGCTGAGAGTAATGGAGGGAAGCCTGCTGGGGGAAGACCAGTAGCAGGGAGCTGCAGAGGAGTCGGGCAAGAGGCTGGCCTGCACCAGGTGAAACCTCCCCTCTTGATCTACTTTAATGAGGGGGGTTGTTTAAATGGAGTTTAAATCTCCACAGATAAATGAACTTCCCAGCATCACCCAAAGATGTGCAGTGACAGGGGCAGGGCTATGCCAGTCAAGCACGTGCACAGCCAGAGCTGGGACCAAGGTACTCAATGCCACTGAGAGATTGCTGTGGACATGGGCTAGTTTCTTGAGGAGGCAGGGCTCCGCAGGGTGTGCAAAACCACTAGGAAATGAGGGAAAACAAAAAGGGTTGCCAAAAAAATGGATTTTTGGAAGACAATTCTGCAAAGCGCTAGATCCACAGCTACCAAGTTCAGACATAAGCTATACCTTCATGCTTTTTTCTTGCCTAGTCCAAAATGGTGAAGTATATTTCAATCTTGACAACCTCAGGAATTCAAAATAATGAGTTAGTTGCCTATCACCTCAAAATCACAAGATTTTGAGGAGAAAAACTATTTTGGAAAATTCTGTAAATCATGTGTCTGCATTTTCTTATCTTGCCTTTGGACTTTGTCTTGTAAACTGCATATTTTTAAACTTTTCCCCAAATTTTGAATGCTAGAAAACTTCTCCTTTCTTCCTTCTTTTCTCCTTTCTTTCCTTTTTCTCTCTTCATCCCTCCCTGCCTCCCTCACTCCCTGCCTTCTCGCCTTTTCACCTGCCTTCGTATTTCATATGTAATTACATTATTCAGACCAGGAAAATTAAGGAATAATAAGATATATGATGAAACTCAAAGTAAAAAAAAAAAAAATCATACACTATTCCGTTACTGCAAAGCATCTTAAACAAAAATAAATGAAAAATAGAAGCTGAAAGGACAGAGTTCAAATTTTGTGTCAGGTAAGTCCAAATTGATTTCCATTTTTCGTGTATTATGGCTGTTTTTTACTTCTTCAGTTCATTCACCTCAGCTGCAGAGGTGAATCAAACTTTTCTCAAAACCCAATCTTCCCTTTTAGTAATATTTTCACAGGCTTGCTCTCCCCACTCCCCCCTTCAATTTTCAGCATAATTTTCTCCGGGGGGTGACAGAATTAAGAGCTGTCGTGCCCATTTGGAGTTGTGGGGCACACTCTGTCATCCGTGTCATTGTAACTCTATATCTTGCTGGCAGTAAAAGAGAGACACAAATTGTTTTTCTGCCAGATAAACATTGTCTAGTAGATTTAATGCTCATAATCTAATGTGAGGAGTAATATTATATGAGCAACAGCAGTCAATCTGCTTGGTATTGCTGGGGAAAAAAAATTAGGTACTGCTGCTCCAAGCCTGTGGTAGCTCAGCACCTTTCTGCCCAGTTCTGCACCCTCCGAGGCAGGGACTTACAGTGGCATGACCACACAGCTGCAAAGCTAGGGGGCTGAAATGGAAACTCAAGCTTGGAAATGGAAAAGGAAAAGGAAATGGCAACTCTCAAGGCTGAGTGAGATTAGTGCATGCTCAGCAAACGGCAGAATGAAACCCCAGTAAATGAAAAAAAGCAGCGTGAGTACAGCTTGTTGCACAGAATTTTGATTTATCTGCTTTTATTTTCAATAGTTCCAGTGGCATTATGATGTAGGATTTTATAGCCTACTAAATCATGCCTGACGTTTATGGATATAGTTTAGAGTGCATGCATTATGGATAGGCAGTAGCCTCTCCGTAGCTGAGCAGCAAACAGTTTCCACTCACAGGTTTTGCTCCATCCTCACGCCTTTTCATAATTTTAGCTCAGAAACTGACAAATACACCCCAAAGACAAAGATTTTGGCCAAGAATATGAAAAATAAACGACTTTTCTATTTCTGTTGAGTTACAGGTCATTCAGATTGCCCTGATCTGACGTGGCCTTTCTTTCTGTTGTTGTCTTCTGTTTCCAAAGGCAGGTCAGCATCCAGAAGGGTTAACTGCAACTTCTTCAGGTACTGCATATTCTGCGTCACAGCAAACAGAACACTCTCTCCCAGGAAAGAGGTGGTCATCAGCCCAAGACACTGATAATTTTTTTTGGTGCATGTAGGGAGTGGTGTAACTAAGACTGGAAATTTGAGCTGACCCCAATATTATCTTGGGAGAAGATTGGAAAGAGGCACAGAGGTGGGTGGACCTGGGTGCCAAGGTCTGACATTATTTGGCCCAACTCTGCATAGCTTTCTGGTGCTACGGAGGGTCCTCAGCCCACCCCTTCGTCTTGATTTCAGCTTGAGCATTGTTCTTGGCAACAACCTGGTGGGGTTTTGTGTCCTTTTTGTGTGCAACAAACAGGGGCGGTATGTGAGGATGCTTCAGCTCCTACTTAATGTTGGGCATGGGTGGTGCTGGAGGACCCAACTGTAAAACTCCCATGTGCATGCATGAATGGACGAAGGCATTGGCCTCTGGACTGTTGCTCACTGTCCTCACAACCTATGGTTTGTCACTCCAACAGTAGTGGGATGGCAGCATCACCACCGCTGCTTGCCCGGCACATGGTCCACAACCCCTTCCCACCCTCGCAGGTGGACAGCATCTCACTAGACAGACCTGTCTTTGTGGCCACTGCCTGAAGCAAGCAGAGGCTTGGGTCTTCTTGGGCTGTACCAGTTGAGACAGGGCTGGGAGGGCAGCCAGGAAGGAGGAGTTGCCAGAGCAGGGAGGGCAGCTTGGACAGGTCCTGTCAGCCATAGGAGATGGAAAGGGAGGAGTGAGGCAATGGGTGAGGATGGAAGAGCCAGTCAAGAGGAGAGGAAGACCAGGATTTTGGCTCAGAAGAGGCCTTACCAGCAGTTTCAGGGGGAGAGAGAGGGACAGAATGATCGGAGGAGCAGCTGGGGAGGAGACTTTGACCAGAGGGGAATTCAGCCCCCCTGCCTGTTATCCTGTGGCCAGGGAGACTCCTCTGTGTCAGAGGGCTGTGGCACAGGGACCTTTGTGACCAGAAGGAGGGAAGGCTTCAGCTGCCCACGGAAGAGAGGGCATGAACGAAGCACAGATTGCAGTGGTCACAGCTACCACCGCGACAGATAAAGACAACATTTCTCTCTTAGATAGCATCTTACAAGCAGTAATTCAATTTTTACAACACCCATGTGAGGTAAGTGTGTAATTATCACTCTTATTTTAAAGCTAGGAGAGGAGAGAGGCCGAGCGGCTTGCCGAGGGCCAGGTGGTGAGTCAGTGGTGGTGCCGCCGTCGCCAGCCAGGAGCTCCCAGTTCCCAGCCCGGCCCGAGAACCGCAGCAGCAGCGGCGGCGTGGCAGCCTTCCCACTGAGAGATGAAAGCGAGATGATTTCTCAAGCTCTTTGATGAGAGAAGGAAGGTTAGAAATAGCCTGCGGCTGTTTCTAGAGAAAGCGTTGGGACTGAGGGAGAATTTTGGAGAAGGCGACTGGGAAAGGGGATGGTGGTGAAGGAACTCTTGATGTCAGTGGCTACGAAAGGAAGGGAACCCACAAATCAGGGTCAACGGAAGAGGTGGATTTTCTTGAGAGAGGCCTAGGGGAGAGGAGAGGAGGCAGTAAGAGAGGAGGCAGTAAGAGATGTGAGCTGTTGCATTAGGAGGCAGACAAAGAAGTGCCACTGAGCGTGGGGCCTTATGGTGCCTGGGCGATTATAACCGTGCTATTGTCTCTTGCACAGCAGCTAGAGATCTTGGAGCCCTTTGCAGAGCAGGATAAGCATCACTAACTTCACTTCACGTATGGGAAAACCGAGGCTCAGAGCAGCAAAGCCACTTGCCTACGGTCACGCAGTGAGGCCAACACATTATCCAAGTTTAAAGTGTTATGATAAATGCAATAGGAGCGGGGCAGACAGGGACACATAGTTCTCAGTGGCAATGGAGAGAGAAAGAGAAGAGATGACTGATGTCAGCAGCCCAAATCTATTTTTTATAGCTCTGAACTACATAATGCCAAGTAAAATGACAGGTGGAGGCTGTGAGATTTGGATCATATACACCGATGTATGCATACACACACAAACAGATGTGCACACAATAGCCTTGACACTGGCATTGGCGTGGTCTGTGCCCTTAGACAAGTTACTTCCTCCGTTTTCCTCCTTTCAGCAAAATTAAGGTAACAATTCTTACCTACAAAATGGAGACACACCTATACTCCAGAAGACTTTCACAACACCAAGTAGGTTCCCAAAGCGCTTTGAGATCCTTGTCTGGAAGCTGCTCATGACCACCATCCTGGTGGGGTCATTTGTTTGTGGTTGTTGTGTGCCACAAGGCAGAAACTGTATGTCTGACAGCCTGTGGCTGCCATACCAGAAGCAGCGTCATCTGAAAAAGTAGAAGCCCAGAAAATAGCCGCCAGTGTTGCTGGTGGATTGCACTGTCTGAGCTAGCACGGGGTTTTAAGCACCTAAGAAAGTGAGATGCTTTTGGAAAAGTTCCCCTTCATTTCAAAAATCACCTTTACTCACCTCTACTTCCTCCTTTTCCTCACAAGAAATGAAGAAGCCACAGCTATTTTTACCTTAGCTTGAGGAGGATGGAGAAGCATCCTCCAGTAGAAAGAGGAGGAAACCAGTGTAACACATATGGTGAAGAAATTAGGAAAGAGCAGTGTAAAAGGTAAGACCTGTTTTTAGTAACATTCTTTTGGTATTAAAGTTTCCATCATTTATTCCAACTTCATCACCTCTTCTTCCTCAGCTACTTGGGAGCATCAGAGGCTCCCTCACCCCACCTCTCCTTCCTCTGGGTGCAGAGGACTGTGGCACTTCAACTGTGCAGTGCTGCCACCCTCTGGCCACCGTCAACACCACAGTCCTCATTCTGCAGGAGTTCCCTGAACTCAATCATCTGCCTCCTTCATCTTCTCTGTGAGATAAATGCTGCCTTTCAGTGTACCTAGTAAAGAGACACAATGATTTATGCCTTCTGATATAGCTCCACACAATACCTGTTTTGACTGCTTGCTTTTTTAAGGAGATTTAATCTGGATGAAGGATGCAAAGGTTGACACTTCTGGTCCAGTGCATGTGGCCAGTGGGTTCATCTCCTCATGACTCCTTGTAAGGACGCACCATCTGCATTAGAGTAGCAGCTGGTCCCTTCTTTGAGGGTGTCTCTTGCGGGATGTGACACTTGTGGGTCATTTTGAGATGAAAGTGTTAGAATGGCACTTCACATGGCACTCTGAGCAAGACACTATCTTTCAGCACCTCAAACACACAGCTGTAAAACTAAGATTGTACACCTTAGCTCTTGCATGTGGATGTTGCCACAATGAGTTCGTTAATGGTTTTGATTTCATGGGCATGAGGATGTAAAAACGCCAAGCTGCATAGCAGTCCATCCATGTCATTCTGTACTAACACTACCAACGCTGAGGCTGCTGCAGAGATATTTGTCAGTGGCGTCACTTTCTGCCCATCAGAAGCTGCACTGAGACCACTAGCTCATTTTCTAAATAGCAACAAGAAGTTAGGGCATGGGAAGGGCTGGAAGGGTGAAAAAGAATTTGTGACCAAAGCCCAAAGCACTTGCAATACAAGAGCTATTTCACGTACTGCTACTGTATCAGCAAACTGAACTTATTTTGCTGAAAAAATTCACACCTTTTCAATTTTTTGTGCAAGAAAGTACATTATGCAATGAAAACACATAGGGAGAAAAACAGTCTCGTAAGCAAAAAAGTGGCTTCAGAATTCAAAGGGCACATTCCAGCATCATGCTTCTTTTGTGGCAAGCAAATCAAGGGTGTTTTCAACCACTATAGGACAAGAAAGTGTGAGGAACATAAGTGACAAAGTGCTTTCCTGCAGAATCATACCAGCTTTACAGCTCTTTAGGAGTGACGGAAGATCACTCTGGCCATGTCCTCTCTCAGGGAGCAGTGAAAGTGTCCATTCTTCTTTATTGTTTCCTTGTTACAGCTTCTCCTTGCAGGTGACAGGTTGGCACACTCCTGCAAGTGTTGTGGGCTACAAGGAGGGCTTCGACCATGTCATGCTCACTGGGGCTTCATCCAGGCTCCTCATCTGCTCTCTCAAATCTCTTTGAAGACACTATTAGGTTTGTGACAGCAACATACAGGTGGGAGCCAAGTGGAGCCATACAGGGTCTTGTCTGAGTGACCCGGTAAAGAATCTGGTTCAGTAAGATGTCAGAAATGGCCATTTCAATCAAGTAAGAATTTAGCTGCCCCAGTAAGTAATTTAAGCCTATATGTAGTTTTTTTATTGGTAGAGATGTTCATGGTGGAAGTGTGGGGGTTTTTTCGCTTGGTGCAATAATATTATGATACAACATTTGTGTGGACACCACCATTCCAATGGAAGTATATCCACCGTGCATGATCTATTTTATGGCAGGGTGGTTAAAGTCCTACAACTTCTATGTGTATACAACTCCTGAGTGCTAGCAGTGCTGTTTCATTTCTTAGGTTCAAAGTGGGAGGAGTGGTTAGAGCTCCACTGTATCTTAGGAACAGTGTCTCATTTTTTATCAGCTGAGATGTCATTGGGGAAGGAACTATTTTGTGTTCCCGATCCTGAATTCTCCATCAGAAAAGTGTCAGATCCAACCAGTTGATAAAAAAGGGATCAAATCTGGGGTTGCTAGTACCATAAGTTCTCACTGATCAAGAATCTCTTTGTTTAGAGAGCATCTGTGTAGTCCTGTGTGCCTGGCTTTAGAGAGCAATGGAAGTGGGGACTGGTTCATTACAACTCCCGCTTTTGGGCATGGGAAAGTCTCAGGAAGCAGAAGTTCCCAAGCAGCCAATTTCTATGTGGTCATGTTCAGAAACCATGCTTGCAGGTGATGTGGCACTCCAAGAGGAATATAAAAAAAAAAAAAAATAAGAAGGATTGTGCTGGCTCAGACTAAGGATTCATATAGCCCAGCATCTTATTTCCAACAGAGTCCATGAGCAGCCACCTAAGGAAGAGTAATAACAGGTGAAGCACATGTGATGCTTGCCCTGAGTTACTTCCCAGGCTTTGACTATTTTTAGCTCAGAGCATCTTCTGAACCTCATGTCATTTGTCTGGTCAATAACCCTCAATGGATTTTTCTTCCAAGTAGGTGGCTAATTGCTTCTTGAGCTCCTGAAGGCTTTTACATGCACCACATACTTCAGCAAGGAGTGCCACAGGTTTACCAACACCTGTATGACCTCCACTAGTTTGTTCCCAGCCTGGCTCCTAAAATCATCATCTGATGGCCCCTGGCCCTTGTAATGGAAAAGGTAACAAATAGTAGCTTTATTTATGCTGTCAACGGCATTCATGGTTAGTATAGACCTCTGTTATACCCTCCTGCCCTTTCCAGGGACACCAGAGATACTTTAGCATCCCAGTCTGCCAGGAGCAGGTCTCATTACCACTGCTTGCTAACATGAACAGACATAAACACAAATGCCAGCTCATCGTAAATGTCACTTCCACACTGGGCAGCCACTTGCACTGTGGAAAGCAAACCTATCCAAATGCCATGACAGTTTGGTGCACAGTTGCTATTCACTATACCAAGGCCAATGTACCATATGTATGGCATATCATATATAACCATGTATGTCCAAGTAGGTCCATAGTTTCCAACAGTGTACTCCAAGGTGGATGTGGATATACCGGAGATCAACACCAGGGTCACTTTTTACACTCCACAAGGAGCACAGAGACTGTGGCCACCTGTGACATATATAGACACAAATTATTTATTTATTTAAAAATTCATTTCTCTTTCCTCCTCTTCTAGAGGAGGGAGCTTGTATAGATTTGTAAATTCTGTATGCTAAATTGACATTAAAAAAATACTTCATAGGTATAAATTACTCTCTGCCCGTATCTGAATGCCAAGCAGCTCACAGATTTTTCACCTTTGAGAAAAGAGAGAAGTCCAGTAGCATCACTACACTTCTCAAAAATAAAGTACCCCTTCTTTTCCTCTCATCTACTCTCCTGTCCATAACACAGTGCTTATTTATTTAAAGAACAAAAACAAACAGAAAACACCACACCTAGTGTGCCTACCATTTTGCTATGGAAATGTGCTTCACAAAATTAAAAACAAACAACTTTCAAAGTGGCAGCTCTTGACAGATCAGAACTCGTCTTTCCCTTTTTCACCTCCACCCACGACAGAGGTCCTGGCTACCTGCCTGGATGAAGAGGAAGCCATGGCAAACTCAGGCATCTTGCATCATGCTTTTCAATGGCCAAAACTGTGTGTCACAGCATGTGAAAAAGAAAAAAATTCAAAGTTGAAAGAACTTTCTACAAAGACTGTACTTGGTCTCTCTAGGGACCAACTGCATATGTGTGTCTTCAGGTTACAATATTTGTGGCCAGTAAATCTATTGGCTCTCTATTCCATGGTTTGGCTTTGGGGGCACTGCTGCTTAAGCCATTTAATAAGGTTGATGACATGATGCTTTAAATAATGATAATAATAAATCCACAATTTAATAATGCAGTAAGGAAGATTAAGTTCATCAGTAAAAGATTTCCCATGCTGTATCTTAGTTTCTCAGATTATGTGCGTTCCTTTTGGGAGACAGATGCTCTACTTCATTTGTTACGTTTGATCGAAATTATACCACCTATTTGTAACCAAGATAAGGCATTGGGTTCTCTTGCTCTATGACTCTAAATCTCTCACTAGCTGAGTGGCTAAAAACATGTGTAAGGCTGAATGACACATTGTTGTGCTTCACAGGTAGATATGTCTTCCATCAAAACTTGCCCAGACAGCAAAGGTGAAGAGGGCATGTCCTAGATGTCCCTCTTTGATATTCCTTCCCACAGATGACGCTCCCAAGACATGAGTGCTTTCTCAAACTTACTTACAAGCTGGAAAACTTCAGAATATCTTTGCAGCAGAAATAACCGTTTGTTTGTTTGGTTGGTTTTTTCCCCAGCAGCTTGTGTAGTTTCTACAATACCTTTGTCTCCAAAGATCCCAAGTCAACAGGCTGGCTCCTGTATTGTTTACTGAGCCCCAAATCCTTCTAGCTGCACACCAACCAGCAAGTCTAACCAAGACAGCATAGAGGAAAGGATGGGGAAATTTAGCAAATATTACAGTTCAAAGATACCAAATCTGTAATGAGGAAAGTGAGGAAAATCACGAATCCAAGCCTCTTCCCTGAAAACACTTGCCACCAGCTGGCTCTATTTAAAATGCCTTCTTTGATGCCAGGTGCCACATTATTATACAAAAAAAAAAAAAAAAAGAAGCTGATTGAAAGGTTGTTTCCTAGTTTGTGTGAGACAGAACTCAGATCATCTAAAACTC
>WKFP01014685.1:1168360-1180101 GCA_011057875.1 Pterocles orientalis
AAAACTTGCCACCAGCTGGCTCTATTTAAAATGCCTTGTTTGATGCCAGGTGCCACATTATTATACCGAAAAAAAAAAAAAAAAAAAGAGAAGCTGATTGAAAGGTTGTTTCCTAGTTTGTGTGAGACAGAACTCAGATCATCTAAAACTCTGGAGGTTGGTGCCATGAGTGCTTGATGAGTGACAAGACTTTCTGCAGTTTGCTTAAGAAAATTTATTTTTATGGATATGTGTGTGAGCTCAAGTGAGGAAAAAACGTTTCACTCCAGAAGAAAATAAAAATCAGAAGCTGACTTTTATGAGATTTTTTTACCTCTTTTCCCAATCAAAAAAGATGAAAACTTAAAAATATTTATTGATTTAATTTAATTAAAAATATCAAGTTATCTGAATCAGTTGTGAAAAATTTGCCATTATTTTCAAAAAAGTAAGAATATCAGAATAAAATTTAGCTGCTCTTTTATAAAATAATTATAATACTTCAGCTTCTTCCAGAGGCTAACTAGCTGGCACCAAGACCAGCAGAGTCCCCTTGGACTCCCAGGGAGAAATAACATTTAACTCTACTTGCAGGCTGCTGCAATGAGTGGATCTCTTTGGCAATATAGAACCAGCTTGTTTCATAATTTGGCATTTTAAAATACAGATTGTTTATAAATCCTCAGTTTATAGATGGCTCAGTGACAGCAACTGGAAAAGAAGTTACCTCAAGGTGTTTGTAAAAAAGTAAATTGCATGGATCCGTGAACGCTCTCTTAAGGTGTACAAGAAGTGATTTCTCTGTGCACTAAAACTATTATGAATTAAATTTGTCTTTGAGAACCAGAGATAGCTGATGAAGGAAAATGCTGTAATCTCATGTCATTTTCTAGAGAAGGAAAATTGAAACAGCTGATCTTGTCAAGGTATTTTTATATTTATTTTGGATATGAGTGAGTCTAATTCAATGGACCTCCTTTAAAAGATTTAGTATTATTATTCAGCCATTTAAATCTTGGTCCTTGCATGTCTCTACTGTACTCTCCCTCCTCCGTGGATGTGATATTAGCTTTCCCAAGTCAAAGGCACAGGGACAAATGGGAATAAATATTCAGGCAGGAGCCACAGGCACGATGGCCCCAGAAGTAATGTCCTTCAGTAAGCTTCCTGGCCACATGACAGGACAGGAGCTGAGTCCCTCCACAGTGGGACACTTTGGACCCAATGGAGGTTTCTCATCATCCTGTCTCCCATGCACAGCTTCAGAGCCCACAGGGCATGCGTGGTGGGTCAGCAGGTCTGCCATCACCAGCACACCATGAGGTGGCCCCCGGGCAAAAAGCAGAGAAGCAGCAGCAAAGGCTGCAAGAGGGGCTGGTAAAGCAGGGGCATTAATTTCACACTCGCCTTGTGAGACTTGGCAGTTCTCTGTCCTTGAACCAGGCCAGGGCTTTGAATTAATTGCTATGGCTCTCCCAACACTAACTTCGGTATTTGCTGAGGCCCTAACTGGATTGCAACATGAGGGGTGTACACATACCCTGGTTCTATAGATAAGATAATTAGGAGGTAGATCAGGCATGTGCATGTTTCATGCTCCAGCATTGCTTATGCTGAAACATGCCTATCTGTGGGAGGACCTCCTTGGATTCTTTGCACCAGATGGAAAGTACAAATCTTTGATCTGAGCTCCAGGAGCTGAAGCAGTTTGAGATAACTGTGCAGAGTGTGTGCTGATGTGGCATGATGAGGATAGACAGATCCACGCGCCTGCCAGTTCTATAAAAAATATCATTATTATCCGGATACATTGAGCTGCAGTGGGTGAAGTGCCCAACTGGGTAATTGTCCTCCAAATGGCAACGGGTGGCTGATAATAAAAGATGGGAACAGCTCCTTCGTCATTTCAGATAGGTACATGATTTTAAATCAAAAGCTGCTGCTTTGCCCACTGCTGATCATAAATTTTTCCAGTGTGCCTAGAGGCACTGGTCAACCCCAGAGTGCCAAACCATCACAGTGTCATCAGCAGCATGGCACTACAGTGCCATTCGTACTTCCAGGGTCCCAGAGAACACAAAAGCTTGGGGTTTAGTACCTTGCTGGGGGAATTTGTGGATGTGAGTTCACCTCTCTGTTACAGCTTTCTCACAAAACATAAATGAGGATAGTGGTAAAGTGGATGAGCACATACAGAGGAAAAAGCACAAGAGGTAGATATTATAATTGTGTAGGAGAAAAGGTTTGTCACTTAATTTACCACCCCCAGAGACACAAATTCAGAAAGCACATAACCCATAATACAATCCGGTCACATGATTTGAAAGGTGAACCTGTTTATACGGATCTGACAGGTGTTAATGATGGCTTTCAGTTGAAAAAGGAATCCTGGAAGAGAAATTGCTCGTTAAACAAGTCTAACAGCATTAATGTTTTCTAACAGCATTACTTTCTGGAGCCAGGTGTTGCAAAATATAAAGTGTCTTGCTGCCTTGATTTAGAAGATCCTTATGAATGTGATAATATTTTAAGGTCCAATTTTATCATATAATGTGCTTCAACCCATATTTCCTATGTATCATTCATAATGAGATTAGTGGAGTGTAAATCTTTGCAATTTAAATAAATAGTCCCTAGAGTGTCTGGCATTAGAAATATATTGTTCTATATTTCCCTATGGGCACTGATGTTGCATCCCATAATTGTAAAGTATCTATCTGTGTCATATTACAAGGCATTTGATTTAATTTTAGATGGGAGATTTTCATCTTTTCTTTGTTTTGACCTTCCTTTAATTTGGGTAATTACAATTCATTGGATGTTTTTTTCCATTTGCCACAAAAAGGCCAAAGTTTTTCATTTAGTATTTCAAAAGTAGCCCATATGGAGTGGCCACTGGTGCAGCGCATGGAGCAGCCACTGACCCAGTACAGAGACCACTGTTGTAATGTCAAATTTACCCTGTTAATCTTGTCTTTCCAGATTTCAATTTATATAACTTCCCACTTACACAATCTGAATGGTTAATCTATGTTAATATTCTTATCTGTTAGTATTCTGATACCTAGATATTTCCTAAGTTTTCTAACTCTATTGACTCATCCAGTGCTGGTCAGTTCTTAATATGGCCAAGGAGGACTCAAAGTAGAAAAACCCATACCAAATTCAGGCGCCGCTTCCTTCTTCTAGTGGGGTTTAATTCTGCTGTCACCTTTACTGACGGACACCCAGAACAAAAACGTTCGTTGCAATCGATAGAGCTGGGAGGTCCAAATCAGTTGTTTCCCTATCGCTTTCGACATTGAGAAGGAAAGATCTTGATTTAGTGACTGGAAGTTTGTCTCATCCTACCACAGGTGTCTGAAATGGGGCAGAGGAAGAGGCAGATTATCTCTTCGTCTCCAATTAGCCATTGTCATGCAAACATATATTCCAGGCTGTCCCATTTGTGCTTGCAGTGAATTTGCCTTTGTTTCATATTACTCTGGCAGGTCCATCACAGCTTCAAGGCTAAAAATGTACCCATCAGAGGAAGCTGTGCTGTCTGGCTCCCTCTGAGGTGCAAACAGTTACAGCATCATGGGATCTATTATAATAAGGCCAGTGGCTTAGCACAGGAGGATTTTTATCAACGTAAAACTGGGGTAAACGCCAATAACTTCATCAACCTCTACCTTTGTTCTGTCTTGTCCACCCCAATGCATTTCACAGGATGTATAGACTTCCCTTGATAACTCCTGCACCGAGCTCCAACAGTTCGAGGCTCAACAAGACCAACTTCTTCAAAAAATTAATATCCCTTCTTGGTTCGAAGCACCCCCAGGGTGAGTTAACTCTTCTACATCCCAGGTAAGAGTGTCCTTACCCCACTAGTAGACACCATAATAGCATCATCTTGATTCCCAGCAATATTCTGCTGGTGAAAAAAATAGGTGTAAAGTTTTTTTCTAGAATTCGTTGTTAATATTGAAGGTGCTACAAGTAAACAAGAATTGCGAAGGCATTGTCTCACATTATAGAATGTATTATTTGTTAAGGCACCGTCATGTTGGGTTTAACAGTGTTAGCAGTCCCCATGATTATCAGTTATGATAATGGTTGATCAACGATGAAGGGTTTGCTCCCTGTGTAGACACTTACTTAAACCAGCAAGCTCCAAAACATCACCAGCAAAATTCACTTGGTGATGTTGCTTTGCCAAATGAGGGATCTGTGATTAACCCACCTTCCTTGCTGCCTGCTCTAAGCGCTCATAACTCTCCGATTCCAAACCCGGCACGACAGGCTGCCTCTGCCTGCGCTGGAGCCAGACTAGGTGATGCAGCTGGGGGAGAGGAGGAGGAAGAGACCTTCCTCTTCATGTAACGGGATGGCCTGGCCTTCAGCGCGTGGCCTGGCAGAGAGGACGGTGTTTCCCTTCCTTGTCGTATGGCTGGGTCTGGCATGGGCCCTTGCCACGTGAATTGACACTGAGGTTGTTCCTCACCAGATGACCTGGTGTGAGGACATGCCACCCAGGATGTGGCCCAGTCAGCCGTCATCCTTCCCCCCTTCACATCCATGCATCTACCCCCACTGGGTTTTTCTTTTAACTTTCTTGTTTTGCCTGTTAGAATGAGTTATTTCCGTGCTTTTATCCACAGCTGTTATTATAATTTCTTTTAAAGCAAGAACCAAGTTTCTCAGGTAATTACTGGGCTGTAGGACCTGAGGCTTTAAGAAAAATAAATAACCATGGCAACTGATTGACAACAGATCCATGGCTTCTTTTACGACCGCTAAAGAAATATAACTAAAGCCTTAGAGGTTTTTTTTTTTTGTTTGTTTTCTGACTCCTCATCTAAATCAATTGCAAATTCTCCAGAGCAACACCACGAAAGTATTGGCCTCTCGAAGCACAGCAAGTTCATTTCCCCTGTGAAACAAAATGTACACGCACCCAGCTGGGGCTGGCACAATTGGCAAAGGAAGGGGACAGTTTGGACAGCAAACTTGCAGGAGTCTGCCCAAATAAGATCAGACAGCCAGGGCTGAGGACCTTGTCTGCGTGTGACGACTCCTCGCCTGGAAAAGGCAGATGCTAAAGAGACTTTGCTAATTTCCCCTGCCTGGAAACCTGTAATGAGCTCAGAGCAGAGTAGCAAAAGGGCACATCTGTTAGTTTCTCCTAAGCTGGAAAGGGCTGGAAGCCAAGAGAGATGTCTAGGGGCTAATTTGCTGGCCTGCCTACAGTATAGGAGAAAGTCTGAGCCTAGGAGAAAGCCTGGTGCATTCTGAGAGCAGAGAAAGCTGGCAAGTGCCACTAGGAGCTTAAGGGTGATACATCTCATGGGAAGGGAGAAAGGTTTGCCTCCTTCATTCATGCAAATATTCACCTAGAACTCCAGGCCTTCGTATCACACACATTCAGTGCTGCAAACATCTATGTTTGTACACAGATGGGTTGCTAAAAAATATGCTACCTTGGCATGTGGCGCCAGCCATAAGGGAAACTGCTGGATGCAAAGTCTCCCTGCCCACTGACAGGCAGAAACGATCTGCATCTGGACAGTGCCTGTCAAGATGGGACGTCTAGAGATGCCCAGGGCACCGCAGGTAATGGAGGTTCTGCAATCTTGTTAGTGTAGTGATTTAACTGGGATAATGTTTTCCCTTTCCCAGCAAGGTTGATTAGCCAGTAGATCCAAATACTAGTAAATTAGTAGGTTCTCCTCCCCCTCTACTCTGCCCTGGTGAGACCGTATCTGGAATATTGTGTCCAGTTCTGGGCCCCTCAGTTCAAGAGGGACAGGGAACTGCTGGAGAGAGTCCAGCGCAGAGCCATGAAGATGATTAAGGGAATGGAGCATCACCCTTATGAGGAAAGGCTGAGGGAGCTGGGTCTCTTTAGCCTGGAAAAGAGGAGACTGAGGGGTGACCTAATCAATGTTTATAAATATGTGAAGGGTGAGTGTCAGGAGGATGGAGCCAGGCTCTTCCCTGTGACATCCAGTGACAGGACAAGGGGCAATGGGTTCAAGCTGGAACATAGGAGGTTCCACTTGAATATGAGAAAAAACTTCATTACAGTGAGGGTGACAGAGCACTGGAACAGGCTGCCCAGAGAGGTTGTGGAGTCTCCTTCTCTGGAGACATTCAGAGCCCGCCTGGATGCGTTCCTGTGTGATCTGATCTAGGTGTTCCTGCTCCGGCAGGGGGATTGGACTAGATGGTCTTTCGAGGTCCCTTCCAATCCCTAACATTCTGTGATTCTGTGATTCTGTGATTCTGTGAAATGTAGTGTCCCCAAGACAGCTCTTTGGCCCTGCTGCCAAGTGGCATGGGACAACCAACAGCTGTGCTGTTAAGTGCACCCCTCCAAATCAGCATGATCACACCCAAAGCTCCTTTGAGGAATGGTCTCTGGCCCACATTAACTCCTGAACCATGCCCAGGCTTTGCTCAGGTGCACACTGGTTGGTACAAACCAAAAGGTGCCACGAAGGAGCACTCTAACGACCGAACAGGGGAAGTGACTGTGTTCCAATAGCTGGGGATGTTCCCTGACACTGTTTAAATTGCTTATATAGGCACAGCCAAGGTGCTGGTCTTTGTAGCTGCTGAGCCTCTGATCCTGAACAGCCCTGTACTACACATGTCAAACAAGCAGCAAGGACACCTTTCCACTTAGCCACGGGATGCTCACAGCTGTGGGCAAGTGCTCTCTAAGATCTGCAAAAAATCTAAAAGCTCTTGAAAACAACTCTAAGTGTGTCTTTAGATAGTTAGCTACATAAATATATGTAAAAACCTGTCCAATTGATAACCAAATCTAAAGGAAAATTGCAGGAAAACTAAAAACTTCAAATGCTGATTCCAATTTTGTGCTGCGACATTAATCTGTCCTACTCTACACTGGCTTGGTGGTTTCCTCCATGCCTGAAAAACACCACTGCCTTTTAATCCAGAGTGAATGTTGCCATCATCTTGATGTTGTCCTCTTCTCTTTCAGCTTTTTGTCCATTCTAACGTATGTTCCTACATTAATTTGCCATATTTATATTTCCTATCATTCCCGCCTCCAGAAAAGAGAGTGTTGGTAATATCTTTTCAGGTAGAATACTGATTACTGCTACATCATCCTCAGATCAAATTTCTGCATCTCAGAACAGTCATGAGGTTTTCAGAACTGGTTTGCAAACAATTACCTCACTCTTGTTCTCCATCAGCCATGGCATAGTAGAACCTGTGGGCCACCTTTTATTTTTTATGATATCTGATTTAGACCAGACCTTCCAGTTTTGCCTTTGTTAGTCAACCATACTTCATTATATTTTATGAGAGAAGGATTTGGGGCTTTAGGGGTTTTTTTTTTTTTGGTCTTGACCCAGTGATCTAAGGTAGTTCTTTCTATTCATCTTTTTCTTCATTCAGCCTTTGGGGAAGTCCTGAGCTCCTCTGCGATATTGTCCCTCTGTGGCCTTACTGCACAGACTGCACCAACTGTGCAATGACTTGAAGCAACATGGGTCTACATGCAAAGGTTGGACTTTCAAGTCAGCGTTGGCCTTATATCACTACTGTGGAAGAGGGTAGAAATTTGCCTCTGGATAAATACACAAACTTCTAAACGTCTGTCAGTCTGGTTGTGTGACCTAACTAGTCTGAGACAACATGGTACAGAAGATATCCGCCTGGGACTGGTGGATATGCCACAAGGTCTTCAGGAGACTCAGTGAACTTCCGTAGCATTCACTGGAAAGCTGGCGGATGTGGCATGACAACTCAGATGGCCCTAGGTGCCTGGGGTTGAGAAACTGAGTTGCACTCCTAGTCAATATGGTCAAGAGAGCCCAAAGAACAGTTGATGTCACCCTAAAGAAGTCACTTCATGGCTGATCAGATGAGTCACCCTCTCAGCCCCTTCAGTTGTCATCTAGAACTGTATTAACTATGGAGACCAGGGGAACAGAGACATCATGCACACCTCCTTGAGCGCAGTCCCAGCTACAGAGCCTTGTCACTGGTCCTATTCTAGTCAGATGTAACTGCACAATGCATGAAAGGTCTGTGCCACCTAGTGGTGTGAATTCTGGCTTATAATCACAACTGATGGTTAAATAGAAAAAAGCTTGACAACATCCACACCTTTTTTGTTATTGTTGTTGTTGTAATCACTAAAAATAACTAATCTCATTCCCCTTTCTGTTTCTGATCCCAGCACTCACCATCTTTGCCCTTTGTCTCTGCAGGCATTCAGAGCTGGAACTGAAAGCATCCCGGAGCCGGTAAGATCACACTGTAGGTGTACATAACCTCCATGCAACTTCGAATTTCTTCCCAAGCGTGAGAATACAGTCCACTTAGAGATACACATGATCCTATATTTAATTTTTAAACTTGTTATTTTTTGTTAAATTACTGTTTGGAAAACCAAAATCAATTAGGTGCCCTTTCCTGGAGGCAGAACTATTCCAGAATAAATGAAACAGGATTAAACTAAACGAAAAGCCTTAATCACTTGTGAATGTTGCACATCAGTAACAGGCTTTCTTAATATGGACTTGTTCCCTCCAATAAACAGACGCCTGCATATCACAGAAGATAACCAAGCCCAAAGTGTAGGAAAACTATCTCCAGGCAAGACCACAGGGATTTTATAGTTAAGCATACATTGTGAATGTGTGTCAGTTGTCTCAGTCTGGATTGCTTTCTTCATTTCATTTCTGTCCTTATTGCCAAGAATACTGCTGAAAAGCAAACTGCTCTTTTCCAAGAGCTGGAGGAGGGGTTGTTTGGTTGTTAACATTTGTGAAACAGAAGGAGAAGAGCACTGACCAAAGCCAGGAAATTCAGAATTCATGTGGAGAGCAAGCTTTCAATTGAAAAAAAAAAAACAAAAACCCACACCTTGTTAAACGATTATCAATCCAAATACCTCATTTGACTGGTCTTGCTCTAGTCACTAGCATTGTAAAGCAAAAGTTTTGTGTCTTGCTTTAATGACACGGCACGGACAGGGAGAAATGCCCAAACTGGGAAATGCAATGTTCTTAGCTTGGTCTGTGAATCAGGAGGACTGGCTTACTGCTTGTATAGTGCTCATCCTCTGTCTTTTTCTATCCCTTTTTGTGTGACTGGTACTAACTCTGCTCAATAATGTCGTCTGGAGTTTTACTCTCCTAGTTGAAACCCTCCAAAAAGGAAACTTTACTGGCTTCAGATTAGGTTCTGTAAACTGTTCCTGTTAAAACCCACAAGCTGTATTTGGAAGTCTAAAAGACTAAACACTCTAAAAACTTTTAAGTTACAGTTTTGGACTGCTCCACCATCAGTTCATATATTTCACTTAAGCTATCAATTAATCAACAAATTCAATT
Source organism: Pterocles orientalis (assembly GCA_011057875.1). NCBI lineage: Eukaryota > Metazoa > Chordata > Aves > Pterocliformes > Pteroclidae > Pterocles > Pterocles orientalis. Next base: position 1,177,699 of record WKFP01014685.1, read on the forward strand.
AGGAACTAACTTCCCTACCACTTTACCAGCACACTTTAGGCAGTCGGCAAAATGCACTTGTAGGAGGCTTGGCTTTTCTTTCTCTGAAGGATAGCATACCTGAGGGACCCTCGTTCTCCCACTAACAGAGCAGGTTTTCCCACTCCATTTTCAATATTCTGGTGACTTTCACTGGTTTCTTGGTGTGCCTTTTGTTTATACATACAGATTGATAACATTTTTTTTTTTTTAATCTTCAGCTGGATACCTTATAAACGTTTCTGAGAATAGCTACCAGTTATTCCTGGGGTTTTTTTTATTTGAAAGGTAAAGTAACTGTCAAGCAATATTTTGGGGCCATCTGCCTCCTGTGTGTCTTGAGAAATCAAATTGCACTGTGCTGTGTGGCTGCTGTTAACATAGTCACAATATCACCCCAATGCAGGTAAAGGAAAAATAATCTTTTATGACTTTTACAGACTGCTAATTCATCGGGAACATTGTATCCAATTAATACACAATTCAGTTATCTGATAGAAGGTTAGATAGCAATTTATCACACCACATTCGGTGAAAGAAGACAACATTTAATTATCAAACGTCACTTAGAATATGCATTTGTTTTTAAAACTTGCTTGGTAATAGTGAGAATTTAACTTTCCTTCCACCTGACACTCCTTTAGTGAATTACATTTTTTCAGTGTCTTCTTTTTCGGGTCTGAACTTTCTCCATGTTACTGTGTGCCCATCCGAAATCCCAGGTAGGTTCCTACAAGCGATGTGCAATGATGTTTCAGCTGAGTCCTCGAGGACCACAGTCTCAGAAAAACAAGCCACTCTTCCAGGAGCTGGCCCGTGGGAAAGCAAGCGCATGAAAAGGAAAGCCTTGTGATTAGGATTGTGAAGATCTGGTTCAACTCAAGGCTAGGTTTTGAACGTGACATTAAGAAAGACACTTCAGCTGCCTAAGGCATATCCTCAGCTGATATAAATCACTGTAAACTCACAGGATTAGTGGCGCTGTGTCAGCTTTACACCAGCTGCTGAGCTACTCTTCTCCCTCTGAGTTCCCTTATGTAAAGCGATGGCTTGTTTGCATTTGCTAGGGCACTGCTTGCTTTCTTTGTCCCCAGGTAGGTTTTTTTATGAAAACTGTAACTCCTGAAGGGAAACAATTCCTCTTAGTCTGTATTTGTACAGGACACGGTACAACAGAGACCTGCTCTTGCCTGGGGTCTCTAGGCTTTGTAGTACTGGTTATTCTTTAATAACAATTAAACAATCTAAACTTTGCAGAAACGAGCAATAACTCTCCTTTAATTTGTTTTATCTAGTGGCCTGTAAGAAAAGAAGTCTGGAGTCTCTTCTTCCTGCTGCCTAGAAACCTGGAGGACTTGTAGTAGAGCAGAAGTTTTTAGACAACCACATTTTTGCCTGCCACTGTGTATTGGCATGATGTACCCCACCTAAGAGTATTGAATCATTTCAGTAATAACGTATTGCTCACTCAGGACACTTCAGTGCAGACAGTTTCAAAACTCATGTTAGTGATGCGGGAGCCAAGCCACAGGCAACTTAAGCGACTTACCCGAAATCACATGCTGGTGCTCTGTTTAACGGAGCGCGTAACCCAGTACTCGTCATTAAATCATCAGAGGTTTTTGTGCCGTGCAGTAGGAACCAATAACATTTCCATGGTTTAGACATAAAGAATTCAGTGTCTTTGCTCACTGGGGCAATAAATTCTTCACCCACATTTTGGGAGCTCTCACTGTATTTCTGAACAAGCCTTATGCCACTGAGCACAGCTGTCAACGGTGAGCTACCAGAACCACAACCTTGCCTAAAATCAGGATTAATTCCCTGCAGCTGCTGAGTGAATGAATGCAAAGTGTTTGGGTTCCATCTAGTGGTTACAAGCTCCGCAGCAGCTGTGTCTCAAGTGAGCTGCTCCTGTCCCCGGCCTCTCTCACAAGATCCCGGAGCAGCCACCTGAATGTGACGTAACACACTTTTTAACTATGTCATCACCACCGATTTGGTCCCTAACATCATTTCTGACCAGTTTTTGATCCCTTGCCTTTCCGAGTCATTGACACCTGCAGGTCTTCTGCCTATCAGCAACTGCTTTAATTTTGTTCTGCTCCTGGGGCTGGTGGACCATCACACCAGGAGAAAAGCTCCAGACTATCACAGCTGTGCGAGACGCTGGCCCTGCAGCTGCAGGAGATTAGGAAGATCCGAGGGACAAATTCTTGTGCTTTGCACCAGCAGCATGAGATTTGGTGGGTCTGATATTAAGCAGAGAACAATCCAGCCTGCAAATTGCCCTATTATTCCTGATGGTTTTTTCTTCACTCAGTTTCCATCCTTTATGACTGGAAATTTTGTGCTTTTTTTTTTTTTTTTTTTTTTTTTTTTTTA
>WKFP01014685.1:1180121-1212652 GCA_011057875.1 Pterocles orientalis
CTTTAGGCTTTGTAATTATAAGGTTGATAAAGGACCTGGGAAAGAAGAAAAGCAACCAGATGTGCAGAGGCATCCAAATATGCAGGACATGAGGAAGATAAGGAGAAACTGAGAAAAATTAATTAGCACAACTAAGTTATTTTAGGGGTTGTGTTGACATAGCTTCGAAGGTTACATTCCCAGGATTGAAAGTAGCCAATAGTGATTTTGTTATTAAGAATTTTGAATTATTGTATCCAATCAGTAGCTGCCAAATCTGAAAGAGCTCTGTATAAAAGCAAGTGCGCAACACACAATAAATGGCTTTCACTTTCATCATAATTAGCTCGTCTGGGTGGTGTCCAAGAACTTCGCGCGCTGATCGCAAGGAGCCCCCTGCGCCGATTATAACGAACTCCGCCAGTCGACTACAGGTGTGAAAAATCCATCAGATCCCTTCATCCCACACCCACTCTTAAAGCACCCTGGCAGGACTGATTGGGGTTTGGGTAAACAGCTAAACCACAATTTCAAACCCCCCAAGTACTGTCGTACTCTGTATTTGGAGTACTTTGGTACTCCCTCCTCTATCTGACGCATATGGTAGCAATGATCTAATTGCACCTACCACTTTCTTACTGTTTCTCACTGCACAACCCCCACAGGAGGTGGTGTTCCAGCCAGTACCAGTTTCAGGACCTTAAAAGGTCCTTGTTGAATGTTTGGCTGTTGCTGTATGATTTTTTCAGCTTTCTGTAAAGCTAGACAAAAAACCAAAGATGTGCTTCTCCCAAAGTGAGTATGATCTTTCTGCATCTTTGAAACTGCACAAATAAAGCCCTATAGGGTGAGTTGGACCCTCAGGTCCACATTGCCACCTGTACGTGGATAGTCCATGAATTGCAAAGGCCCGTTTGATATGGAATGATCTGTTGGGTGTATTGGATCTAAAGCCTAATATATCCCAGCTTCAAAGATTAACAATTTTAAGGCTTCTTCATGAATCGGAGGCCAGTCCCAGGTGGTCCTTTTGCATGTCAAATCATACAGGGGGTGGGATGTGTTTTCTCTAGAGTACCAGCAGGCTTAGGGCATGTTGTAACTCCTTCATGTTTCCAGGCTTTCCCACTTTTTCAAGGGTAGTCAAGGTTTCGGGGATGATACACACCATTCCTCCATCTGCCAGATACTCAGGAACTTTACCTCAGAAGATGGGAGTTGTACCTTTGTTCTGGGTTCAGCTGAAATGGAGTTAACTTTCTTCATTATAGCTAGCAAGAGGCTGGTTTTGGATTTGTGCTAAGAAAGAAGCTGATAAAAGTGATGTTTATAGTTGTTGCCAGGACAGTTCTATTCAGCTTGGTGTCATCTGCAAAGTTGTGTATAAGGTGGATCTCTCCAGAAGCTGGGCTCGGACACTTAGTCTGCTCATTCGCTGCCCCTTGATCCCAGCCTCCCCAGTTGCTGGCACCTGGACGTGCAAGCCCCCAAAGCACAGCCCTGCTCCAGTGCAGACCATCACACACACACACATAGAGCTGGCCAGGATTTTCCAGGTCGCATAACTGACTCTCCTCTGCTCTCACCCGTAGACACACACAGGTCCCCTCACAGCCAGAGCTGGTCCCTAGAGATCACAATGAGGCTTCCCATAGAAACTTGCTGAACAAGCCCCAAAAGAAGCTGGGAATCACCTTTTAATACTAAAACTTGTAATGATGTTAACCTTACATGCCAGAAAAATTAGAGACAGAGGGACAGAGAGAAAAAGAGAAAGAGAAACTCAAAAGAGAGAAGGGGAAATGAGAAAGAGAGGAGAGACAGAAAATATTCTGGAATGATATCACCACCCTTGGAATCCAGTGATGGTCTTTGCTTGAAGTTGGGATCCTCAGGTGGCTCTTCCCATTTGGTTCACCTTTTATGGACAGAAGTTCTCAGGTGTCTGCCTTTCTTCAATTAGCATAAGAAGTGGTGGAGGTGTGTCCTTTATTGACATAGGAAGCAAGGAGAGGTGTTTCCCTAATCTATGTGGGAAGATTCATAATTTTGTGCATTGTAAGGGGGGGAAAGGCAGCATTAACCCTTTAAGCCAATTGGTCTGATGGTCACGCAGACCCTGTATTAGATTAACTTTGTCCGAACTTTCTTTTTCAGTGTCTCAGAGGTGAGGGAGGTCAAGGTTTGCTTCTTGGTTGGACGGGAGGTGATCTCATTAGCAAGGTAATTAAACCATTAGTCATTCCATAGTAGATAATGTGCAGTACATTCAAGATGTTTGAGACAAACCATTTCCTTATAAGGCCTTCAGCAGACAATTACCTTCCACACTCGTCACAGTCCTTGACAGGCAATTGCAGTCTTTTGAAGCAAATTGCTTTCTCCTTTGGTCCCTAACAATAACCTAACAGTTTCCACAGAACAAAAAACTCAAAATTATATTGAAATTCTCAGGCAAATGCATACCCAGCCATTAGCTGACTAAGCAGACAGTACAGAACTGGGGGACTATTGTGTAAGACATGGGGGAGGGACAAGAAAGCCAAGGTCCCAGCATGTTCTGCAAAATGCTGGAGGTGCATGCGCCCAATGGGTCTGGCCAGGATCTATGTTGCATGCAATGTAAGGGAAGATGGGCACCAACCATTCACACCCTTACGGCATTTCTTGTATTATTCTTCACTGGCAGTGGCAAACTGCCTTGGACAGGTCTTTTATGGCCAATAGTGAGTGTGAAAGCTAGTGGGACACAGCAGTTACTATGGTGGCATTCTTGTGCTTCACAGTCTGGCTGCTTCTGCCTCTTCGAGCTTCAGGCAACTAGTTTGCCCATTTTCTGTGTTTATTCTTTTTGATTTTCTGAGGCTATGGCCTGCTTCTCATTGGGCCAACGGGAAAAGAAATGGCATTTGTGATGTGCTGTGTCTTCCTGCTGTATCCAACTGTCAGATGGTAGGGTCTTCTGCAGACAGGTTGTCTATGCTGCAGAGTGCAGGTCTTCCTGGTTAGAGAGAAAAAAAGTATGCTCAGCCTTAAACTGTGTCTTTGGTTGCCAGCACAGGCCATTCTTTCAACCTTTGTTCTGCTGCTTCTTCTCGTGCTTACACACACCCATTTCTATTCGTACTTCACTCATACGAATCGATCTTTCAGTTTCGAGTCTCTGAAAGCTAACTCGGCTTTCTAAGGAGTCAGGTGAATACCAGAGCCAGGGCAAACAAGGAGACATTACAGCTGTAAGTAGAGGACACCAAAGAGAAAGTTGTACTTGGATTACATTTTTAGCAGCAGCAGCAAGAGGTTCTATCAACACAGCCACTTTTTCGGTAGCTTCTAACTTTGAGGAAATGGCTTGATACTTAAGGCTGGAATCACTGCCCTGTGAAAACAATACTGACTTGGGACTCTTCGAAATAGTGATCCATTCTGTGTCACCCAATTGTGCTGTTTCACATAACCTGGTTCTATTGGAAGTTGGTAAGGAAGTCAAGTATCTGGGGCATTTGTATTTGCAAAACATTATACAAACAAACAGACTAAATCCAGTAATGTTGCTTTGTTTACTTTCATTCAGGACTGCTCCAAAACCTGTCTTACGTGTATTTACGTGTAAAATAGAACACGCTTGCCAAGATTATATTTGTAGCTTCTTTCTGCTTGCAGTGCTTCACTTTATTTTGCTGCTCCATGTTGTTAATATTTTTACAGCAAAGTATCCAGTAAAGCTCCTCTGCCCACATAGTTGAGATTTCTGAGGGGGTTAATGCACAAATGCATGTTCGCACTGGATCTGGCTGAAAAACAGAAGACAAATAAATATAAGCAAATGACTGAAAGGTATGCCCAATTCATAATTCTTGTCTACTGGTTGGAGTTGGTAATACATTGCCGACTCACTATTTGAATAACTTTCTGCTTTATCAGTCAGTCTTGAAAGTACATGAAGTATGCACCTGCGTTCTATCATCCTCAGCAACCCGGGAATGCACATAGCATGCCCAGAACATAAACCAGCCCAGAACTAGCAATTTACTTTTCTAAAGCTAAAACTGATGTGGCAAATTCCTCCTTCTACTTCTCCTTTTCTTTTGCTTTTTAAAAATTATTTGTTCAAGGATCATAACAAGAAGGCTGTTCAAGGATCATAAAAAGAAGGCAAACATGGGGAAATATGCCAAATGAAAAGATCCTTCCATAACCTTCTCTTCAACAAAGAAAGAACAAAACCACAGACTATTCTACCTCGGTCCTATTCCTTGGGGTGGTTCTTTTTCTGTGACCTGAACAGTGATCGTGACTGTGACTGTGTAGTTTTCACACGCCTTTCGAATCAGGCATTAGCACTAGGCAACACAGGTTGGCATTCACTTTATTTTCGAGGTTAACTTCCTGATCCAGAGAGAGCAGTTGACACTTACTGTCCCTTAAGCTTGTACGGCTGAAAAGTTTGAGTATGAAAGCTCACCTCGTTGTCTCCCAAGCAGAGTTCATCACCTGATGTGCAATAAGCCAATACACACAGAGCCAAGATAGTGTTTATTGCATGTCTGTGCAGAAATGGGTGCTAGGTGGCAATTCAACAAAGCTAGTGCACTTGGTTTCAGTCACCTTGTGTATTTATACAGTTCAAAATGTTACTGCCACATCCTTCTAAGTAGAACTGACCAGTTTTTATCTTTTTTATTTTCCAGGATGTTCCTGTCTTCAAGGGTAAATCTAACAAACATCAGGTGACTAAGGTTTTCCTCAACAGTCCCAAGGACAGTCTTCCTAATTTACACAGTAGATATCTGTTACATTAGCTTCTAAGTTAACCTGCAACAATCTCAAATGGATTTAGGACTCAGCCCTCTCCCCATCTTTCGGGTTTAGTATTTGCCATGCTTCTCCTCAGTCCCACAAGCCCCATTCCAGCATTAACAGGAACCAGTCACTTGGCTTCATATCCCGTGTCAGGACACCACTCTGCAACCAGCCTTGGTCAGCGCCTGACTGCCAGTCTGGAAGAAAAATAAATAACGGCATTGCTGCATAAATAAGCAGGGTTATTTGGGAATGCTAAGTTTTCCTCCTACATCACAGGCTTAATGCCCTGTACTACTGCACTGGTGTAGGTGTGACATATGGATACAGAGAGCAGAAGTTAGCAGGGAGGTGAGGAAATCCTTCAGCGGACGCCAGCACCCTGGGAGGGACTATCTGGCATCCACACTGGGTATTGAGGGACCCACAGCAACACTGTCCACGGAACTTCACCCAGGCGGCAGCTCATCGCCAAACCCAAACAGCAGAAACAGCAGAGAGTCCGACGTTAATCCTTCCGATGACTCCTCGCATTACTCGTCCCCTGGGCGGTTCCCAGACGAGGAACCCTCGGGGCTGCCCCCGCGGGGCCGGCCGCTGGTTCCACGCCCCGCCCTCGGCGCTCCCTCCGCCGCCATTCCCGCTCCGCGCCTTCGGTTTCGATTCCTCTGGAGTCCGGCCGGGCGCTGGCCGCGGGGTCCCGCCCCGTTCCCAGTTTCGCCTCTTCGCGTCCCGTCCCGTCGCGGCCAGCCCAGGCGAAGCGGGCACGATGAGCGACCCGGCGGTGTGCTGCTTCCTCACCAAGACCCTGTGCGCCCAGGGCGGGCGGCTGGGGCTGCCGGAGCTCCAGCAGCACATCGGTCTCTCGGCGCAGCAGCTGCAGGAGACGCTGGCGGCGGCGGGTCCCCAGCGGTTCCTGGTGCTGCGGGACGGCTCGGGGGTCGTGGCCACGTCGGCCGTGCAGGTCTGCGTCCGCAAGGAGTGCGGGGGCTGCGAGCGGCTGCACCTCTGCAAGCTCCACCTCATCGGAAAGTGCCACCTGGGGCCCAGGTGAGCGGGGGGACGGGGTGCCCCGGGGCTGCTCCCCGGAACTGGCCGCCGTCGGGACGGGCCCGGGGGGGGGGGTGCCCCTTCTGCCTCGGCCCCTGGCCCAGTCCCCGCCCCGGGTACAGCCTCGTACCGGGCGTTTCCTGCTCGCGAAGGAGACTCCTTCGCTGTCCTCGCTGTTCTGGTAAAATCCCGAGGTGACCCCGCGGTAGGTTGCGGTTTTCTAAAGCCGGGTTTTTCTTTATCACAAGTATTCGATTTTTTTTTTTTTTTTGTTAAAGCCACTTGCCTGCCACACCTGTCCCCCAGCCCTCTGGCGTCTGGATGAAATAGTTTACAGATATTTCTCTACTAAGAAAAGAACCTGCTAGCATGCAGTCTGGGTTTCATCTAGAAAGTTGCAAACTTTTAGTTTTGCTGTAAGTCACTGCTCCGCTTGCAGCCGCTCCTGTGTGAGTCAGTGTTTGATGCCCTGTGTACAAAAGTCCCTGTTTTCTGGACGTGCAAAGGACTGGCAGGAGGGGCAGGCCTGGCAGCCTCTCTAGGCTGGCCAAAGGTGGTACTTAGCTTAAAAACATAATGATAAATGAAACTGAAAACAACTGCGGAAGTGAAACCCAGAAGCTTTTCAGTGGCCATCAACAACAACAGTGAGCTCTGATGGAAGAGATGGGTCCAGAGGAGAGCCATGAAGATGATCAGAAGGTTGGAGCACCTTCCATACAAGAACAGGCTGAGAGAGTTGGGCTTGGTCAGCCTGGAGAAGGGAAGGCTCCGAGGGGACCTAATAGTGGCCTTCCAGTACTTCAGGGGGGTTTACAGGAGAGGTGGGGAGGCAGTCTATCAGGGAGTGTAGTGACAGAACAAGGGGTAACGGTTTTAAGCTAAAAGAGGGGAGATTTAGATCAGATATAAGGAAGAATTTTTTTTACTGTGAGGGTGGCGAGACACTGGAACATGTTGCCCAGAGAAGCTGTGGATGCCCCATCCCTGGAGGGGTTCAAGGCCAGGCTGGACGAGGCTTTGAGCAACCTGGGCTAGTGGGAGGTGTCCCTGCCCATGGCAGGGGGGTTGGAACTAGAGGACATTTAAGGTCCCTTCCAACCCAAACCATTCTATGATTCTAAGAATTTGCAATTTAAGCCCCTGAGCTAGGAGTTAACTAGACACTAAATGAATAAAGGGAACAGATACTTGAGTCTGATAGATTAACAGGTACTGTTATTGGTTAGAGTATGTCTAGTCTTCAGGCTGTATCAAATCATGCTCTTGAAGAGCAAGACAGAAGGAAGATGTATTTTACAGCACTGAATTTATGCAGGTTGACTGTTTCTCTTAATGTTTTGCAATATGTTTTCAAGTAGATGCAAAAAAAAGGCAATCTTTCTCTCCTTGTAAATCATATTCCACATTTCTCTCGGATTAGTAAGCGGCACCAGCATCTTTGTTATTGTCCTGTAATTTCTTCTTTACCCAAAGCACAGAAGTTAATGAACATTCTTGGAATTTTTTTTTCTAACTTCTCAGCCGACAAAGATAACAAAATGCGTTGTTTTCAGCTTCTTTGTTTTGCGCTCTCGGACTCTTGCATCTTTCTTTACATGCCATCCCTGGGACCTTTTACATTCGCAAAATCAAGGGTGTTGCAACTTCCACTGTTGTTGATGTATTCCTATAACAGTAGCTTTCCCTCCAGCTGTTCAGGCAGTGTGACTTGACCTACTTCTTACTGGAGGGGAAGAAAGTGTGGGATAGGCAGACTTGGCTTAAAATCTGTGCTACTAGCTTTCTTAGAAGTTATCTGGCTACATCCATGTTTAACATGGGGATAATAACACTACTGCATTTCACACTAGTATTATGCAGTTCGGTCCATTCTCTAGCTAGTTACAGAGATGATCTAAGTGTTCACATAGACTTTTTCCAAACTGCCTTTCTCTCCATGGCTTTTCCCAAGTTGCTCGTTATTCTGGATTTGGGCTGGGATAGGGTTAATTTTTCACAGGAAGCTGGGAGTGGGCATAGCCAGGGTAGCTGACTCCAACTAGCCAAGGGGATATTGGATACCATGCTGATGCCATGCTCAGTATATAACTAGGGGTGCTAGGCGGGGAAGGGGCTGGCCATTGGGTTCTGGGTGGTGAGCAATTGCGTTGTGCATCACTTGCTTTATGTATTCTGTTATTATTATTATTTCTTCTCTCCTTGTCTTGTCCTGTTACGCTGTCCTTATCTCAACCCACAAGGTTTTACCTTTTTTCTTCCCATTCTCCTCTCCATCCCACTGGGGCGTGGGAAGTAGTGACTGAGCAGCTGTGTGCTGTTTAGTTGCTGGCTTGGCCGAAAGAACAGTAGACGTTATCTGAGATTCTTCTTTAAATCAACTTGACTGAAGAAGTAAACATTGGTATTTCTGTGTATTTTCTTGCAGATCTTGTAAGTACTCGCATGACATCATCAGTGCTGAGAACAAAAAAGTTCTAAAGACTCATGAGTTGTCTGGCCTCGATGAGAATGAGCTGCGAGTCCTGCTTCTCCAGAATGACCCTTTCCTCCTTCCTGATGTGAGTTGTACTGGTTTCTTAAGAGAAGCTTTTGTTGCTTAGGAATGTGAGAGGGCAAGCGAGAAGGTGAAGGTCTGATCTCAGTTTCAAGCTGTTAAGATATGTAACAGAAATATTAAGATTAGGCTGAATGAAGTATGAATGGGAATGGCTGTGTGTGAAAGTACCGGAAGAAACGATATAGAGCAAGGGTTGTGAAAGTGCCATGTACTTATAACCAAAAAAACACCAAACCCAACAAAAAAAACTCAGCCAAACCACCTAGCAATAAAACTGTTAAACGCTAAGGAGTGTGTTGCTTACATAAATACCAGATGGCTTGCACCTTGCTGTGATGGGTTGGCCCTTGGCTGGGGGCCAAACCACACACACCCGCTCACACAGTCCCTGCCCCCACCCAAGGCCGTGACATGTATGACTTGTCAGCAAGATGTGCCCTCTGAGAGAAGGAAGCAGCCAGCAAGGCCACAGCCTGTTTTGCGTGCTGTTCTTATCCTAACAGGATAGCCATAAAGTTACTCAAAACAAGCAAACAAAAAAAGTCAGCAATGTCACTAGAGTTTACAGACAGTTAGGTAAACAAGACAGAGGTGAAAGATCGCAATAATTGTACTTGCTTACAGGATAAAAGGCCTGACCAAAACCAGTTTGTTGGCTATTCTCCAAGAGAGGATGGAGATGAGGAACTGAGGACCCCTTCCCCTTTCTGGCCTATGTAGGCCTGTGCGTTTTGGTGCTTGAGGGTGTGGGGGAGTGAGAGAAATTTATGAAAAATGACCAAATGACTGCAGTCAGTTTGGTGTAAAATCTGCCCCTTGGAAAGTGCACTGAGTTTTTGTACATGAATTTTCTGTGAAGCAACCTTTCTGCTGTTTGTATGCAAGTCATTGATTTTGTTAAATTTGACTGAGCTATCCCTTCTGATTCTGCATGTGTATATAAGGGCAGTGCTATCTTCAAGATACGGCTGTTTCAAAGCAAAGAATATCCTGTTCTGGCTACAGTTGTTCCTGGTTAAGAAATTACCAGAGTACTGCCTGTCACCTTTTTTTTTTAGAGGTTAGAATCTCCACAGATCAGTTGGCATAATAGTCCTATTGTTTTCTTATTCCCTGCTGTGACAGTGCTGGGCTTTGACAAAGCAGTTTATTTTTTTTTTTTTTTGTAATGTTTTAAAACATGTTGTGCTGGCAGATTCAAGGAACATGGTGGTGATGAGCAAGGAGGATTAATAATATCTTTGTCCTGCTCAGCTGCATCTAAAACTTAAGTGTTTCTTGTTTAATTACTCTTAGTAATGAGCAGATAATAGCAACTATCATTGACTGGTATTACTCTTAAACTCTTATCTATAGATCTATTCAGCCCTCGCTGCTGGCAGGCATCATTAATCACCTCTAACTGAGCACCTTGATTCCTATTATGAAGTAAAATAGCAGAAAGGACAGAAAGCAGTGATCAATGCAGGCCATTCCTAAACCTGAGAGCTGGGAAGAGGGGGGTGAAAGCCAACTTGACTCTTTCTTGCTTAGAAACACTGCCTGGCTGTGTGTGTGCGCTGCCGACTGGCGTGTATGAAGCTCTCGAACAAGAAGAAACTCAGGTCTTCTGCGACCTGAGCAGGGGTACAGGGTAAGGAAAACACAACAACAGCTTAAAATCAGAGGTTTTCCCACTTTCCCTCACCTTTCTGGCTCTCCTTTTTTTTTTTTTTTTTGTTTTTTCGCAAATGCACGGGACAGTGTGCTTTCTGTTTAGCGGAGGCAGCACTTTGTTCTGGTTTGGTAGTTCATTCTGATGCTCCCATGCAAAAATTTTATCTTGCATACTAACATAATCTTTTAATGTATCTTCATATAGATGCTCTACAAAATCACCCTTAACCAGATTCAGTGTCTTTAAATCTCTGGGAGCTTCACTTTGTGACCTCAGTGGTTGGTATCCCCACTACCCTAAAGTGGTATTTTGTGTAATGGATGCTCCATACAAAATGTTTTTATTTTCAGTACTCTCTCAGCTTTTACCTGATTCTGTGTTTTAGTTGCTTTTTTGTCCTACTCTCTTGAGCAGGAAGGTGCAAGCACGAAAGCAATTCAGTGTCTGACTTGAATCTTATGGGTGGTTTTTTGTGGTTTTTTTTTTTTTTTTTTTTTTGGTAGTTCTTAAAAAAGCTTCAGGCTGCTTGAGAAACTATACTCTTGGTTTCTGATTTTGATTAGCAGTGTTCCTGGAGGAGAAAGTTTCTAGAAAGGACAAGATATTGAAGTTAAAGGAGTAGGACTGGGTTGGAGTAGGACTTATTAAGAAAGCAGTGATTTTAAGTTTTTCTGGAAACATCGAGAGAACTCTTACTCCTTTGAACCAAGGGACTATTGTGTAAGTTTATATTATAGCCCTTAGTGTGTGCTTGATTGTCTGTCGCTGGTGGATGTTGGACTAAGTGTTTGTTACCAGCTCAGTAACTTGAATAGTTATCTCCAACGGGAGGGGTGGAAAAACAAACTGCATATAAATATATAAAAAGACCTTAGCGTATTTTTCTTGTTAGGTGGGCACTCGGATGAGGCGTGTGAATTTTCAATGAAGATAACACTTTGAGTGGTATCAGGCCCCCAAAACAGGGCAACATTCTTCAGCTGAGGAAGACCATCCCTTAGCAGTGGTGTAAGGTTTGAGTTCTTTAGTGACTGAAGTTGCAAAGTGTCTGTCAGGAGACTGTTATTGCCTAGCACTTGCGTATGTTCCTGATACACAGAGAGCGCTCTGTAGATGATAAGCCTTTCTACATTCTCCTCGGACAAAGTAGGGAAAATGAGGGAGGAAAAAAGAAGCAACTTAACCAAATTCTGGAGTAGGTAAATAATTGATTTGCATTGGCCGGTGCTGGTCCTTTTGGATCTCACTAAGAAAGACACATGATTCTTAAGATAAATAGCTGGTTAACACTAAGGGTATGATGAGAAGAAATTTTGTGTCTCTTCTGATGTCGTGGGAATCCATGACAATACAATCCTCTCCGGTAGGGTCATGGCTTGCTGTGCAGAATTCCCATCAATGGTGAGGTTCAGCACCCTTGCTGTTCTTCACATCTTCATAGTATTTTTTCTGAAAAAAAAAACCCCAAAAAACAAAAAACCAAAGCTGTTGGTCTTCTGTGTGTGTAAAACTGGATGTTCTAGATGGTACACCAAGGTTCACTGAGAACATTATGCTCTTGCACATCTCTATAGGAACAAGCTCTTACAAACAGTACATACAGGCTGTATTGTTAAAGGCAATCCATGCTGATGGCATGGTATGTGCTTTCGTTATGTGGCTGTCACTAATGATAAGGTATGTGCCTCTGCAACCAAGGCCTACAGGCAAACTGCCTAGATTTGCTAGAAGGTGCTATCTCCTCATTATTATTGTTCAGCCTGAGAAGTGAAGGCTCAGGGAGGTCTCATCAGTCTTTACAAACACCTGCAGGGAAAGGTGTAAAGAGGACAGAGTCAGGCTCTTTTCAGCGATGTCCAGGACTGGTAGTTGATGGGCACAAACTAAAAGGAGGTTCCTTCTAGACATCAGGAAATGTTTTTTCACTCTGAGAGTGACTGAGCACTGGCACAAGTTGCCCAGAGAGCATGAGTCTTCCCCCTTGGAGATATTCAAAAGCTGTCTGGACACAATCCTGGGAAACCAGCTGTAGGTGGCCCTGTAGGGGAATCTCTGATAGGACACCTGGAGCATCTCTTCCCGTTCCTTCTTCTCACCTTTGTGTCCGCAGGGCTGTTTCTCACACTTTCCCCACCGCCCCCCTCACTACCATGCAGCGTGTTGGCATTTCTTGAACACATTTTCCCAGAGGTGATACCAGCTTGGCTGGTGGGCTCAGCTGTGCCCTGCAGTGGGTCTCTTGAAGCCAGTTGTGTCCAGCATGGGGCAGCCCCTGGCCTCCTCACAGAGGCCACCCCTGCTGCCAGCACCTTGCCAAGGCCACCCAACAGATTGTAACACCACTGAAAGCATTTTGTGATGCAGCTAAGCGTAAAGATATAAATGACAGCTGTAATTGCCAGGGGGTAAATGGAAAGTTGTAACAGAGTTGCACAAACAGGGTGCAGGAAAACATGTAGAAGTAAAATCTGCAAGATACGTGGTAAAACTAAAACCCCGCAGAGCAAACAGGAAGGGTATCTGATGGAAGCAGAATAATCCAGTAGAACAAGCAAAACCAGAACAAGTCCGGATCCCAAAAGTAAGATGTCAAAAGCAAATGAGAGCATTCTTTGGGGTGTTAAGATTAGAAAGGCATAAAGCATCCACAGTGACAGAGGGAAGATGGGGAAGAAAGAAGACAACCCCCTTTGGTTTCTGCTTCCCTCAGAGGCTAGGAACTGTCAAGGACAGTAACCATCAGTGCTCACTGAAATTACATCAGTTCTCTAGCTTTGTATGCTCCCATCTAATTTAGAGCAACTTTGTGAAGGCTAATTGTTCTGTACGTGATGCTGACTGATGGCGGTGAGGAACTTGCCTTTGGCAATGGGTATTGTTAATGACTATGAATCCAGTAAAGAGTTGTTCTGCAGTTGAAACTGGCCTGTTTTTTTCAGTCTTTTAAACACCACCGTCCCAGGAATCTCTAATTTCCTAGTTGATGTATAAATCTATATCTATTCAGTTACAACATGTCATAGAAACTGTCTCTATTGCTTGGAACAGGGCTTGGGAGGAGGTCTGTGACAGTTCTGGTGTGATGTTGGGGCTGCCTGCCAGACAGCTGTGTGTCCTCCTCAAAGCAGCTCTCTTGTTACAGGCTGCTCCTCTGTGCTGCAGGAGCAGCAGTGTTGCCACGGTGCTTGGTGGGCAGTATGAAGGAGTTTTTGGTGTGTGATTTGTTCCCTGGCTCCAATTAATTGCATCTCTTTTTTGGTGAGCAGGGGAATAAAGAAGTGTGTTGCTTTTTCTGTATGTACTCTAATCTCAAAGCATTCTTCATATCATTTTTAGATGCCCGAATCTTCAATGCAGAGTAAGAGTAAGCTTTACAAACAGGAAGTGCAAATACAGTGTCAGCTCCATGAAATAACACCTCATTTGACACAGTATACGTGTTTTTATGGAGACATATGTTCTTTGTTGTGGTTTTGTTTTGGGGTTGCTTTGTTTTATTTTTTAATCGAATAACTGTAAAACAGTTGCGTTCAGTTGTTATGCCACTGCCTTGCTTAGAAGTGCCAAAAATTAATGCTTGTTGGATCGGCTTTTCTTTTTCTTGGGAACAAAAACTGTACAACTTTAAAACTAAAAACACGTGAGTCAGCTGAAAATGCCTGCTCTTCCGTGCAAGAAATCTGTCTGGATTGAAGAAGTCACAATGAACGTGTGCCATTTTTCTGCTGTTAAAGCTGCATGCCTACAAAACAAAGAAAAAATTACTGATTCTAATGTGCTTTTCAATTTAATATTGTATCTGTCCTCCCCACTTGTAGGTCTGCCAATTCTACAACAAAAAGGATAGTATCTGCAACCAGCAAAACAACTGCAACAAGCTCCATATTTGTCGACACTTTCTCCACGGGCAATGTAGATTTCTTCTGTGCAAGAGGTCCCATAACCTCTTGGGTGCCCATGCATTGAGACTGTTGGCAACTGTAGGCATTGATAGGAACATAGCTTCAAACATCCAGGCTATATATGATCACAAGCATGTGGAATTCAACAAGGAACTGAAGCAGGGGGAAAGTAAGTTGTAAGAAACTCTTGGTTTAAATAGGGTTCTGAGTTGGATAGAGTTAAAAGCTGTTCTTGCCTTACCTCATGGCTAAACCCCATCATCCTTTCTGTGCTTTCAGAACACAGCTACAAACCAAGAGAAAATGTATGGAAAAACCCAGCAGTTACCAGGAATAAAGAACTGAAGATACCTTTGCAAGCAGTGGACTCTGCATTGCATGTGCCATCTGCAGAAGGTAAATATCTAGATAAGTGCCAACTGCTTCCATGTGGAATCAGCTTTCCTATTTCCTCTCTTACAACATGTACTTTTTTTTTTTTCCTTACTGCCATTGATCTGCTTTCAGGAATGGAGTAAGTCATGGCTGAATCACGTGGGAGGGAGAGCTGCATTACTGTTTCCTAAAACACTGCATGCAAAATTGCCGTTGAATGGTTGCCAATAACTGTGACTAGCTGGGAGTTGTAACTCTTATTGCTGATGTGTTGTATCAGCAGTGGAGTGCTGATGGAAAATTACATGTGTGATGGACATAATCCTCAACACACAAATTAGGATGTTGCCAGCTAGCTGAGGTTTTGGTCCAGCAGTGTTGTTCATTCAGTCTTCTCATGCAGATCCTGGTAGCAAAGTACCTGATCAGAGCCAACACCAGTTGCCAACAGGAGCTGGAGCTAAAGACAAAGGTATGGATTGCTTTTAACCCTCCAGTTTTGAGATCAGTGGTTCTCATTGGGATTTTGTTTCACACAGCCTTACAGCTCCCTGTGGTACTGGGAGGGCAGCTTATGTGCTTACCCTACCGTATGCTGAAAGCCACAGCACTGGGTGGTCTGCAGAACGGTGAGTTTTCTGCCCAAGCACTGTGCAGCACGGTGCGGAGTAGTGTACGATTGATCTCTGTGCTATTCTGAACACGAGTTGTATCTGTGCATGTGATACCTTTCCTTGCCTTCTGTCCCTGGGGAACGGCTATAGCTTTGTCAGTAGAGCAGTTGTCTTGATATACCTTCCAGTGAGTGAATAGGAACTCTTAAATCTCCTCCTGGGCAGGAGGGCCTTAGTTCAATACCCTCTGAATAAGTTCTTTTAGGTATTCCATGCATGGAGGATGTAATGTTTAATATCAAATGTACTCATCTGAAGATAGTCCATGTTATACAGCTGTTGTGGGTTAACCTTGGGGCACAGGTAGGCACCACACAGCCCCTCACTCGCTTCCCCCAAATCTTTAGTGGGACAGGTGAAGAGGAAAGAAAGAATAAAAGCAAGAAAACTTGAGGGTCAAGATGAGGAGAGGAGGGGAGCAAAGGGTAAGTGGAAGAAAAAAAGAAGAAAACAAAGCAAAACAAGTGATGCAAAAACATTCACTCACCACCTCTCACCAATAGGCTGATGCCTAGCCAGGTCCTGAGCAAAAGATAGCTAGCCCTCCTAAAGCTCCCTCTTTTCCCTTTTATTGCTGAGCATAATGTTATATGGTATGGAATATTTCTTTGGTTAGTTTGGATCCTCTGCCTGGTGGTGTCCCCACCAAACCTGTTGTGCACTCCCCAGTCTGTTCAGTGAGGGGGCAGGGTGAGAAACAGAGAAGGCCTTGACACTGTGCAAACACTGCTCAGCAAAAGCGGGGGCATCAGCCTTGTTTCGGTCAAAAATCTAAAACAGCATCATATGAGCTGCTATGAAGAAAATTAATGCTATCCTAGTCAGGCCCAGTACACTGAGATTTCTGAAGTAGCAGAGTGATGCAAAATACACTGAAAACAAAATACAAATGTTAAGTTACCCTTGTGAAAATACAGCGATTCCAGTACACGGTTCAGTCACAATACCAATGTGACTCCCATTACAGGTCTGTACAGTGTGCTCACCAACACAACACCTCATGTCCCCAGTCCACAGGAAGGAATACATGGGTTGAAGACAGCTCAAGCCCATTGCTTTATTTGAAATTCTTTTGTTAGTCATTTAGTTTTTATACTCCTGTGTTGAGCTGAGGCTTGTATTCATTCCTTCCACATTCGGGTCTGGCTAACTCAGGGAGAAATGTTTATACCACCACTTGATCCAAACAGCTGACGTAGCCATTTATCTACAGCAAAGGCCACCCTCTGGTCCTCTTTGTGTTGAGACGAAGTCGGCTGTGGTCAGTGTTACTCTCTGAGCTTCATGACATCGCCCTTGCCCATCTCCTCTGAACCTTCTTCCATTGTAGGGATTTATTGGTCAGTCACAAAGCCCTAACTCGTGCAGTGGGCTGTACGGGGGATAGTCAGATCCTGAAAGCGCTTGATTTGGCTACTGCAGTGAACTCCTTGTTATTTCTGGGGTGAAATACTAATTGCAATGTCTTTCTCTTAAGAGTTGTATTTTGGTAGGGCAAATAAGGACTGATGTGTTCTTTCCTGTAGATAAAAAAGGTGATTCCTCTGCTGAAGCTTTGAAGGACAACAAAGAAGATAATTGTGATGAGATATGCTTGTTCTATGTCTGGAAGTACTGCAAACATAAAGGTAAGCTTTATAAAAAACAATGTTATCTCTGGAGAGCAGCATCTGCAGAGGCACTCCCCGGCTCAATGGCTTGGACTATGGTGACATAGGCAGTGCCAGTGGTGGTTGTGCCTTCTCACTCATTCACTTTGTTTCCAAGTCACTAATAGACGCTGTCAGAATTACAAACATAATCGGAGGAAAGTCAAGTGGATACACTCTTTCTTCTCTAGATGATCTATCTATGGCCTATTTCCGCCCTTTTGGGGGTGCAGGCTGTGGGTATATTTCTGCAGCAAAAACCCATCAAGTGTTAAATGTTACACTTTCTGTAACCATTAGATCAATTTAAGAGCTAGCCTATGTACATCAGATAATAGCTATATTCTTCCTCATTAAATCCTTTAAAAAGTGATTTGAGGTTTTACAATATCTTAAGAAAGCACAGTAGTTGTAACAGCTAAGCTGAAGATAAATCTAGTCCATCATCTGCCTCGCAGTGGCCAATAACAGGGGTCTGGGGGAAAATACAGGTATAAACAATTGTATTTGTGGGCTGTCCCTTAACAGTCAGCTAACCCCCAGGTTTGACTCTTCCTTGGTTACGAGGGGGTATCATGAGATTTTCTTTCCGTTAACTTGTCCAGTCACTTTCTAAAGGGCTGCTTTTCTGACCTGGTCCTGGTAAAAAAATGCACTTAAATTAGATCAGACTGTTTGCTTTCGCTTAGGATGTGGACAATAAGTTGCCTGAGAACTGTTTGTTCTGAGATATGTCCTAGTGTAGAGGGCAGCTGGCAAGGAGCACCACGCAGTTGCTGGGATGGGGAGGAGAGTTGGAAGAACAAAAGGTAGAACCTCCTGCGTTGAGATGAGGACTGGTTTATTAGTACAACACGAGAAGAGAATAACAACAATAGCAATAATACTAATAAGAATATATGTGTGTATATACATGTGTGTGTATATATATACATGTGTGTATGTATGTATGTGTGTATATATATATATCTAGTGATGCACAATGACATTGCTCACCACCCAGAACCTGATGCCCAGCCAGTTTCCAAGCTGCAAACACTTACCCTCCCCTGGCCAACTCCCTCAGCTATATGCTGAGCACCAGGTCAGCATGTATCGGCTAGTTTGGGTCAGCTACTCTGGCTGTGCCACCTACCAGCTTCTTGTGAAAATTAATCCTGTCCCAGCTGAACCCAGGACAGGTGTTTCTGTGTATGTAGCATTTCTGCAGTGGGTTTGTGTTCTGGTAAAGGTGCAGTTCTTCTGTCAGAAGCTCCTTTTCTGAGAGGCAGATGAGTAAGTAACTTTAGGACTTGATAATACCTCTTCTTAACCATCACTGTGAGGAGAGACGGTAGTTTAAAAAATAAATTATCTCTTTTTGTGTATTTTATGGATCGTAGAAATGAAATCTGGCCAAGAGAGACCAAGTGTGGTTTTGTCTACAGCTTTTCAAGTTAATTTAAGCACAGTGCTTTCAAGACAGGGTGCACTCCAGCCCTGTTAACAAAAAGAAGGAAGAAATGAGGGAATGGCACTGTCATCTTTGTAACTGGGGTTAGTTTCCATATGGTCTGGTCAGACACATGAGGGGTCAAGAATAGTGAGTCTCCTTTTGGCTCCATCTGTGCAGCAGCCACTCCAGCCTTGTATCACATTCCTCAGACTCTCTGCTTCTTTAGGACCAGGTGTGAGGTTTGAGTTTATGAACTTTTGGACCTGCATAATGTGAACAGTGTACCCGTGTGCTAGCTGTGGAGGGCAAGCTCAAAGCAGCTATACTGTGACCACCAAATAGCTAAACTCAAATAACAGTTGGAGAGTTAGCATGCTTTGCCATGCCATGTTTGGCTCAGAAGTTGTAAATAAGTGGTTTGGTCCATACTCCGATGTGTATGTGTATGTCCTGGGTTAAGCAGGTTCCCCCTGCAGGTCCACCTCTGCCTGTATCCAGCAGCATCGACACATGCGTAGGTGTTAAGCAGGTCTGAACTCAAATATGCAGACATACATGCATTGAAAACATAGATGATTTTGAAAAACACCAAAAGTCTTCCTCTTCCTGTGTGAAGGGTATATAGCACTGCTGCAGGTCTTGCTTGTAAGGCAGTTAGAAGTTGCTGCTTCCTATTTTCTGAGAGGTGAAGCAACAATTCCATCAGTGCCTAGCAGTGTGCTAGGGCAGTGTGCTACCTGTTCAGGGCTGAGCATAGGGTCCCTCCTGGGGGATGTTCTGTGGAGTATTGCAGTCCTTTATGCTGCCTCCTTCATTGGTCTGGGACTGAAAAATATTCAGGCCTTGGTAAACACCCCATAAGCTCTAAGAGACTATGGGAAAAAGAACCAAATGTATTGGAGTGCTTATGTAATTTGTAGAATAGAGTTTTTACAGCTGAGAACCGTGGTGGTGTGACACATAGACACACACTTCCTAGCTGTTGCACTGCTCTCCCAGCTGCCAGTGCTGTGTCTCAGCAAAGGGAAGGCTGTGGTTTCTTTGGAATAAATTTGTCAGCATGAGAGCTTGTGTTGATTTTCCAGATGAGACTGGAGAAACACACCCCTCTGTTGTTCAAACATAATGCTACCAAAGCCAGAGAGATAAAGTCAGAGTATAAAAAATGCTTGTCCCTTTCTCCTGTCTTGCTCTCTGTGTTATCATTACAGAGCTCTTGACTGTGTCTGATCTCCTTACAGATAAATGCAGATCTGTTCATTACCATTTGCCATATCGATGGCAGATATATAATGGGATCAGCTGGACTGACCTTGCTAAGATGGAGGACATTGAGAAGGCCTATTGTGACCCAAAAAACAGCAGGTAGTGTGATGCTGAACTGCTTGCTTAGAGTACTGTGGTTGAGCCCCTGCAGAAAAATTCTTATTTTCTTCCTAAAGATGTCTGACTTCCATGACCTCTGATTACTGAGCTTCTCAGAATCTGGGAGGATGTACAAATGCACTTAGAGGAATTTTATGAAACGCTCTTTGGGCAAGCAGCCCATCTTTTTTTTTCTTTTTTGCCTTTTTTTTTTAATTAAGACCGTGCATTTTTTCCTTTAACTCATTTCTGAAAGATACACTGTAAGCCACCTGGATTCATAGGGGTCCCCAAGTCTGACCTCAGTAAAATGGTGTGATCATTTTGGCTCATGCCTCTTCAGACAGCAGATGATTTTGATTTGCAGCTTGACTAGGCTGCTAGATGGTGCAAATCACGAGCAAGATTCCAAAGAAGAGGCTGCTTTCAAAGTCTTTCTCCCTGAGAATTAATTTTTGAGCCTCCTAGGAGTAAGAGCCCAGCTATTTACAGAACTCACAGCTATGATTGCATCCTCTGTAACCAGAGAAAAAGAACAAACTTGATAAGCTGCAAGTGTTTGCTGGCAAACTCAGTCACGTACTTACCAACTTCTATTTTTGGACTGAGAAAAAACTCTTGTAGCCCCAGACTGTCTGTAAAGCTGGTAGTGCAGCATCTGGCTAGGGAATGAGATGGCATTCAGTGTCTCGCAGGCCCTAGTTCGCTTCTGAAGACTGGAAACAGTTTTCGGAGCTGCCATGCATGCTGTGGGAAATACTGTTACTTCAGGACTAATTTAAGTTCAGGCGATCACATTAGATTAAAGAAAATTGCAACATCTTAAACTGGGGATTAGAGGATAAAATATATACTGTTACCTGTAATAAATCTGAACTTGTCCTTACAGCATAGCAGATAAGGACATTAATTTCCAGACAATGACCTGCTCCTCTTCTTCACTTCGGCGCCTCTCTACACCATCATCGGTCACAAAACCCACCTTTGCATTGACTACACAGTGGATTTGGTATTGGAAGAATGACCAAGGCCAGTGGATTGAATATGGAGAACAGGTGAGTCCACATCCTGTGCTTTGAATCACTTCTGAAGAAATGTGTGGAGCCTCTTCCCCCCCCTTTCTTTTTTACTCAAGTAAGTACTTGTGCTTGAATTTTACAGTGTCGAGGAAGGCAGTGAGGCTACAGATGTTCATAACAAATAAATAATAAAAAAATGATAACAGGCTGGAGGGGAGGGAACACACCTTATCTCCTTGCAGTGAGGTTCAGTATGAACAATTGTCTGTCTTTGTGTTTGGATGATTTGTTACAACTGCTTTCCTGACAAAGACCTTGTTGGCAAATGCAGGAAAGCAAAATTCCTTTTTTTTGGCTTATGTTGATCAGACAGTTTTTGATGATGCATGCTGGTTTCTCTAGTTGGACTCCTTTTTGGAGTTGTCCATGGCTTCTATGCAGATTTAACATATATAAACTGTCCTTGAGATGTAATCTTGCCTCTCTTCTGAGCATTGTCCTGCTTCCTTGAACATGCAAGGATTGCTTTGCTCTCTCAGATCAAATGTTACCTTTTTCCTTGGGTGGCCACGTCATATTTCATGAGAGAGTGATCTATCTGAAAAATGCAGGAAAAGAAATAAATCAGGAATCTCTCCTTCCCCCAAGACGGATGAGTTTTCCCCGTCTGGTTTACAGTGTAGCTGCCCAAATGGCAGAACACAAAGGTGATCCAGGGACATGGAAAAGTAGGCAGGAGAAGATGATGGATGTAGTGACTCTCATAATCAGTGATGGTGATAATCAATAATGGTGGTCCTTGATTTCAGTAGGCAGCTTAAATGCAAAATATCTCCATCAGCATACTCTCGTATTTTACATTGTTTTGTACATTATGCTTGCATCGTGATTTAACCCTAGTGTTGTGGAGCAGATTTAGAATCTGCTGACTATGCCAGTTTGTTGCGGGGGAGATTTTAGACTGTTGAAAGAACCACTGCCAAAGGTATCAGCGAAAGTAGTTTTATTGAAGTAGGATGTTGTAAAAGTGAGACTTAACAAAGTCTGATGGCAAGGTTCACTCTTTCTTACTGCACAGATTATGATAATAACTCAAAGTTACCAATACAAAAACTTAGTACACTATAATACAAGGTTATGTGTAATATTGGTCACTTACCAAAGATCTGCAGTTGGTAAGGGATCTCTCAGCCTCAAAGACCTTGAGAAGCATCCCAGCTCAAGGGGACATCACTGCAGCCTGCTCCCCAGCAGGCAGAGCTCAACAAAAGCTCAGACTGTTGTGTTTATGGAATAAAGTGGTTGGCTTGTAGTCAAATTACATGCGATGAAAAAGGTAAGCATGAGACTCCTTATACCCTCAACTTGCTTTGTTCCTTGACTAATTAGTCTTGGAAGAACCACCTGCTATTCACGTTTTAGTCGCATGATTGGTGTTCCAGTTTCCAAGCTCATACGCATCAGTGCTCACCATGTCACCCTGTTCCTATGCAGGTTTTCGGGGAACAGGTTGGAACTACGGACGTTCATGGCCAGGCATGGCCTAGGGCCTTTACTTCATTTGGAGCCTGAACCAAATTAACACCAGTTTAGTCAAGGAGTCAAGCACATCTATCATCACACTTGGCCAGTAATAAGCCCCAAACAGCCGCTCGCTCACTCCCCCACAGTGGGATGGGGGAGAGAATCAGAAGGGTAGAAGTGAGAAAACTCGTGTCTTGAGATAAAGACAGCTCAATAGGTGAAGCAAAAGCCATACACACAAGCAAAACAAAACAAGGAATTCAGTCACTACCTCCTGTCAGCAGGCAGTTGTTCAGCCATCTCCAGGAAAGCCAGGCTCCATCATGTGTAATGGTTTATTGGGAAGAGAAGCAGCGTCCTCCTTCTTCCCCCAACTTTATATGCTGAGCACAACATCACATGATATGGAATAGTCCTTTGGTCAGTTGGGGACAGCTGTCCCAGTGGTGTCCCCTCCCAACTTCTTGTGTGCCCCCAGCCTGCTCGCTGGTAGGGTCATGCGAGGAGCAGAAGAGGCATTGGCTCTGTGTGAGCACTGCTCAGCAATCACTAAAACATCTCTGTGTTACTGACACTGTTCCCAGCACAAACCCAAAACATAGCCCCCCACCAGCTACCATGAAGAAATTTAACTCTATCCCAGCCCAAACCAGTACAACTTGTTACAGAAATTTAAATGGGATACATGTGTGTCCCTCATTACTAATTATGTATTTGTGTATGTTATGAGCATTTGGTAATCGCACTTAAGGCCGTGGTAGTTCTGGGTAGATTCCTCCTCATCCTGCTCTTCACCTCTTCTTTTCCTCTGCCCAGACTAGTTATCCCGGGTTTAGACCTGACTGTGCTTACTCATTACTCTTACATCTTTTTATTTTTTTTTCCTCCTCCTACCCCCCAGGGAGAAGGGGATAGTGTGACGTCACCATCTTCTGATATTATTGAGAATTCGTATCTAGCAGATCCAGATTCTACCATATCTTTCCAGGCTGGCTTGAATCATTACGAGCTCAATTTTAAAGGTATTTATTTTAAAGGTTCTCATTTACAACCATGCAGTGCTTTACAAAGACTAACTTGCAAGCTATCCCAGCTTTCAGAAGCTATGGGTTCTTTTACTGATGTTACAGATTTACTCATTGGGGGGTGAGGTAGTGACGGCCCAGAGGAAATTCCTTACAAAAGTAACCTTCCCCCTTATTCCTTGACACTATCCAAACTCTCATTGGACAAGAAATAAAAAGATTTGTAGTCTTCACATAAAGTCATAGTAAACCATAAATAAAGTGAGCTAACCCTGTGGATAGTAAAAATGAAAAATTAAGCATACTTCTATGCTGCTGGAGCAACATTTAAATGACTTAAGGGAGCAAGCAAGATAGACACCAGTTAAATAAGAGAGTTACAGGAAGGACAAGAGGCTTTCCTGGGCTTTGTGCAACTATTCTTCAGCAGATAGAATTGACAATGAATATGCACTTTTCATTAATGAATGACTGTCATTAATTAATGACCTCATCTTGTAGGCTTATTTATGACTTTTTCTTTTTCTTTTTTCCCTCTCTTTTCTCCTAAAGAAATGACCCAGACAAACATCATGTTTAAAACTCGAAGACGGGTCTGCAGGAGACCAAAGTTTGTGTCTGCTGAAGATGTGCAGAAGATAAAGAAAGGGTAAATGATGCTCTTTAAGTTGTTGTTTTTTTCGTATTTCAGAAGTAATTCCAAGGCAAAATAGCTGCCAGTGCTGGCAGTAATTGTGTAAAGCATGCAGCTGCTGCTAGAAAAAACCATATCCATTTGACTGAACAGAAGCTATAACACGAAGTGCCAGCTTGGTCCGTCACCTGGTTTCTGGGGTAGATGTTACTCCGGGTACAACATCCACAGGACTGGTGATGGACAGTTGTTTCTTAAAGAAGCAAGTGAAAGAGGACTGTGACAATTGAATGACAGGATGCAAAACCCAGCTCACGGAGTGAGGCTGTTTCCCAGTTTCTTTGTGGTTAATTTTTAAATGTAGGAATTCGCCAAAGGGGATGATGCCAATTTGAATGTTCAGAGCAGGACTAGAATTACTAACAACTCTTTTTCTGTCTGTTTGCAAACAGCCAGAGGGATTCTTCTATTCCAAATCAAACCTGTCCTACCCACTGGGATCCATCTGCACTGCCTGATCTGGGATACAAGGTATTTTTTTTTTGTTGCTGTTTTCCCTTTTTTTTTTTTTTCCCTCTCTTGTGATTCTGGTGGAAAGGCACAATTCAAAGGAGCATACTGCTTAACTGAGAATCGTAACTGGGAGATGCTAAAAAGGGACAGGAATGATTTCTTGGGTGGGTGTGCTAAAGATCTAGTTGATGTCCCAAGAGCTCCTGAAAAAGGTGCCAAATTCCCATTAACTTCATCTGCATTTTTGGCATCTATCTACATGCAAAACCAAAACTCATGAAATTAAAGACAAAAAGATTAATTGTTAAAAATGAAAAAATGTCTCTCTTTGGTGACTTAGTAGACCAGTTAAGCCAGGGTCTTCTATGAAGTGTGTATTTCTTCACTAGAAGGTGGGCTGAGACCCTTTCTGTGTAGGCCATTAAAAAGCCATCCAATAATAACACCATGGTGGCTCTTGGTGGATAAAGTTTGGACTGGAGGTCTAGGAAAGGAAATCTCTTTCCTGTCACTCAGTACTGTCACATACATCACAGGTCGGACCACAGATCACAGCCTCAAGGAAAGGCAGAAATAAAGAGTTACAGCCAATAATACCTAAAAACATTTGCAGTGATGTCTTCAACAAAACAAAACCCTGCCAGCCAAAGGCTATGTTCCTATTTGGTCTACCAAAATGTGCAGGTGTTTTTTAAGTTACTAGTTCTAAAGGTATTAAGAAGCAGTTCCTCTGGAAGGACAGCACAGACTGTGGAAGTCCTACAGTACGCTAGAAAAAAGCCTTTTCAGTGTTACACTTGTACTTTGTTGTGGTGGTTTTGACCCTGATTAAAGAACAGCACATAAGGTGGAACATAAGAGGTTTTCCTTGTTGACTGTGTCACAAAATCTTGTATGATGCTAGCCAAGTTGTATTGGTACAGATATCTTGATGGCTAGGGACAGGACAGAAATAGTAATTTTATTTCCAGAATTCTTTCTGGCTACTTTCAGTTGACAGAGAGCTCCATTGCTATTCTCACTCTTTGTATTTTGTTGTCACCAGTGTAGTTACATTGGCAGTGGCATAAGAACCAGACATATCATGTCTCTTAGCTTCCGTGGGCTGGTTTCTGTTACTCTGCTTTGTGCTGAATGTTTTGTTTTACCCTGACTACCCTCTTGTGTTCGGATTACGCCTTACTCAGTGTGCCACCAGTATCTGGCCATATGCATGTAAAGCAAATTCATCTAAATACAGTCCTGATGAAAACTCAGTGGATAAAATTTAAGTCAACTGCTCTGTACATTAGCTCCCTTCAAATAGCTGCTTTTCACAATTAGCAAAAGCCCCTGTTTTTTCAAGATTTTAAAAGCGTCAGGTGCTTAGCACCTACTGAATGAACTATAATGAGTTTGTGTGGGAATATGTCAGCCAGATCTTTTGAAGATTTGGGCCCATGATATTTTGAGTTCTGTCAAAATAATAAAGTATATAGTTTATCAGGTCTTCCCTTGGCTGATCAGCAGTTTAACTGGTTAACATGAGATTAAATTGTGAAGAATGCCGGGAAGACAGGTAGCTCAGTTCTCTTTTTTCTGCTTCCCTTTTTCACTCTGAAAGCTTCAGCCTGAATGTTAGTTGACTCCGTTTGTAGGAGTGTTTCTGGAGTCACTGAGATGAGTGTGAGAATGGCTTTGGACTGTGGTGTACAGATTCATGGTATCGCCGGTGGTACTTCTGGGGATGTGTGAAATAGAAGAATCATCTTGTTTCCCAGAGCTCAGTTTGCTTGCTGACTTGGCATCTAAGCAAACAGTCTCTCAACTTGTAAACTGAATGCCTTTCATAGGAAAGGAAAAGTTAATTGTGTGTGCGGGAAGCGACAAAGCCCACAGTACCTGTTGGTACTAAAAATGAAAGCCTGGGCTAGATTAAATATTTCTGTGGGACCCTAAGCTTGTTTTTTTTTGCAGTAGTTAATATGGGGACTGGCTGTGATTCTGCATGCATGTGGTGACCATGGTAAGATCAGACAGTTGTGACTTGTTGAATTCCCTTCTCTTCAGACATTGGCAACTAACCCTGGCAAAATTTGCTGGGCTGGAAGTGATCCATTTCAAAAAGGAACACCTATATGAGATAGGGAGAAAGTCATCTTTGCTTAAAAAGAGCAAAATAAGCAATGTTTTGGTAACATTGCCTATTTTTTTGAGTGTTGCCGTGTCTTAATCTGTAAATCATTTAGGACTGTAGTTCTATAGAAAGTAGAGCATATGAAGTGCCAGTGGAAACATCTGATAACACCAATTGCAAAGTCCGTGTGAATTTCTTATTTGTTTAACAGACAAAGTGAAATTAGTAGCTAGTAAACCTTTTAACAGAAAAAAAAAATCGATAGTGTCTTGGAACTTCATGCTGGGTTTTAAATTGTATCTTTAATGTACAAGTGAGGAATATGTGCAACAAATGTGTGGTTCTATGGCAGAGGGTTAGTCTTTGTGTGGCTGCTAGGTTGCTGAGTCCTGACACACATACCAAAGATTGCTGTGCTGTATGAGGAATGGGAGCTGGTGCAACGTGAAGAGTCTGTGCACTTAATAGATATTAGTTCTAGGTCACTGTCACTAATACAAATTATGCGGCTTCTAAAACCTAAGTTAACCAGAGACCAAGGTTTGATATCACAGGGTGCTGTTCTTGTGCAGTCATACACTAAAAAAAACCCACAAAAACAACCTTATCCTTTCTAGGCTTTTCCTTTTTAGGTCTGAAGATGAAGAGCTAAAGAAGTTACATTGCTATGAAGTATCAACCTGCAATAGCAATGCGGTGTTACCCTTTATTAGCAGGGGAGGTGTCTTTGGGGAAATAAGGACAATCTCACAAAGTTTTTATGCTTTGTTGCTTGGAGGCCATCATATGATAAAATAATTGAACTATGATTAAATAATTGAAGAGCCTTTCTTACAGGATTTGGCCTTGTACCACACAGCTGACCCTCTGTTTTACCCGGAAAGGTTACAGTTCCTCTGTAAAGATGCAAGGTAGCAAAAGCATAGTTGTAGTCTAAATAAGAATTGCTTATGTATAAATAAAAGATACAGTACTGAGATGCAGTGGCATAATTTTCATCTTGTAGGTGATGGTGAGCCACTTGAGCTGTGGTGTCACAGAGCATACAGATAATAAATATTTGCCCGCCCAAATTGTTTTACGTGTTGTGTTGTAAAGAGGCTTTGCAAAATATTCTTCTGTTAAGACATGAGAAATTTCATTCAACCTTGTAAAAGCTTTTTAATAAATTCAAATAAATAATTCTTCCTTGTGCAGCTGACTTTATTCTTAATCCCTAGAAGACTTTCCTATGATAGGCCTCTTCAGTAAATATTTAATGTGCAAGCTAGATATGGTGTCCAGAAAAACATTTATTTGTATGCAGCTGTGAAATAAGTCCTATTTTATCTCCTCTCTCACCTCAGCCTTTTAAAATGTGGGGCTTTTGCCTGACAGCTTAAGATGGTGATTTCATATTTTGTCCTAGGATGACCGCAGCTTTCCTGCTTAAAACACAGCTTTGATATGTGGAATGTTGGGCAGTTCACTTTAAGACATCTTGAGTTCCCACTTGGCCTAGGCAGTGGTAAAGTAGAAATTATTACCAAGTGACATCAGTGGGCCAGCATTATGCATTTTCAGTCTAGTTTACAGAAGAGAAGTGTTCATTCTAGAAGATCAAAGATGCAGATCAGTTTCGAGAGAAAACTGGAAAATTTATGCATGACAAGCAGAAGAGCTCAAATCATGTTTCAGTTATGTTTTACCTTAACTTTTGTTTGGGAAAAATGTGCATTTCTTGATGGATTTTTAAACACAAAAAGTCTGGATAAATAGATTTTGTTTCCTTTAGGACCTGCATGACCAGCAGGTCCAGGGAGGTGATTCTCCCCCCTCTATTCTGCTCTTGTGGGACCCCACCTCAAGTACTGCATCCAGCTCTGGAGTCCTCAGCACAGGACGAACATGGCCCTCCTTTGGATTTGCTCCAACAGGTCCATGAAGATGATCAGAAGGTTGGAGCACCTTCCATACAAGAACAGGCTGAGAGAGTTGGGCTTGGTCAGCCTGGAGAAGGGAAGGCTCCGAGGGGACCTAATAGTGGCCTTCCAGTACTTCAGGGGGGTTTACAGGAGAGGTGGGGAGGCAGCTATCAGGGAGTGTAGTGACAGAACAAGGGGTAACGGTTTTAAGCTGAAAGAGGGTAAATTTAGACTAGACATTAGGAAGAAGTTTTTCACAGTGAGGGTGGTGAGACACTGGAACAGGTTGCCCAGAGAAGCTGTGGATGCCCCATCCCTGGAGGTGTTCAAGGCCAGGCTGGATGAGGCTTTGGGCAACCTGGGCTAGTGGGAGGTGCCCCTGCCCATGGCAGGGGGGTTGGAACTAGAGGACATTTAAGGTCCCTTCCAACCCAAACCATTCTATGATTCTTAAGCAGGTATTTAGTATAACATTCCTATTAGAATCTTAATTGTGCTCTTATGTTTAGAAATGTACCATTTTTCCTTAAGTCTATATTTAAGTGCAACTTTCCAAGTTTTAACTTTGAGAAGTTAAGAGCTATGATGCTGAGAGGTTGTATATATTTTATTTGTTTCATCTTTAATAGCTGAAGCTCCCTTAAATGTCTGGTTACAAATGATACTGTTTTCTAACATCTTTTGTTCTTAATCAGGTTTATATATAAAACTGTCTAGAATAATCAGAGTTTTTTTTTTTTTTTTGAAATTACTCTTTCATTGACTCTTACTTGGAGATGATAAACATTTAATTGATCCTTTCGCTTTCAGCATTCTTCCTGAAGAGAGGTGAGGTTTCCTTGCAGGGTAGGAGTGACATACTAATTTACCTGTTAAGTATCTGACCTAATTATTCACATAGTCACAATCTAAAGCATTAAAATAACCTTCATAAGTATAGTTTGGGGACCCTTCTGAAAGCTTGTCTGTTGTAATTAGGCTTCTGCGTGTTACGAGCTAACCAAAGCTTCATGTCTTCTTCTGCTTTGGTTTATATTTTATAGGCAGTAGAGATCAGTAACAAAACTCCTGAATACGAGAAAATAAAGCAGCTGTTTCTTCAGACTATGAGAAGCTACAGTGTCTCTAAAATACAGAGAATTCAGAATCCGTCCCTCTGGAAAGTGTTTCAGTGGTTAGTATTTGTTTCCTCATCCTTAAGGGGAGGGAGTCTCCAAGAGCTGGTGTTCTGTATCTTCATCCTAGGAAAGGAAAGACGTTGCCACCTGTGCTTTAATGTGACTGGCATTTCCTTCTTGGAGGCAGTTTTAAGAGTGAAATTAAGTGTCTAAGGTCTTGCAGAGAATGCCATGCTCCTGGGGGGCGGTTCCCTTTGCACGGCTCCTTGGAAGACTTGGGGAGGGGTATGGACAGAAAGACACAAGTGACGCAAAATTGGTATGAGGACACCCACAGTGATGTGGACTAGCGTATTGTCTCAGGGACTGGACAGTAACTGCCTGCTGCGCTTGCATTCTGTCTGTTACAGATGTTTATCCACTAGAGTGTATGAAATACTTCCTAAGAAAGAAGTGGGGAAGAGTAAAGGGTGCTTGGGCTTTTTTTTTTTTTTACCCCCATTCACATTTATTTAAGGCTTCTTCAAGATTTTGAGTACCTTTGCTGAATGAAGTCCATATTCACTGAGAAAGAATCCTTATGGTTTAACTTAACAATCTCTGAGTTCCAGAGCTCCTTTCTGGTTTTCAACATCTGCATCAGTGTTGTTGAACTCAGGTACTTAGGCCAAGTGAGATACCAACAGGTTTGTGCTGGTGCCAGTGGCAATAAAGGACCATGTTCAGGTTAATTTGGTAGCAGATTAGGCTGTTGCCTAGAGCGTTTGTCTAGTTTAAAAAAAAAAAAAAAAGCACAGATATTCAACAGAAGTATTCAAGGACCACATGGAATGGTAATGGAGAAGAAAAATACTGCTCCAGTAAGTACTTTCACTTGTGAAGTGACTGAACCCAGAAAGTCATCAGCTAATAATTTCATAAAACCTTGTCATCTAGCAAAACCGAAGACACTTCAAAACACATAATAGCGCATACTCCTTCTTTTTATCCTCCTCCAATGAGATAATTAAGCTAATCAGGCAGTGTTTAACATTGCCAAGTTCTCAACAGATTTCAGTCCATCGCTCTCACCTTTTCATTTACACAGTTTACAAGTTGGAACGATTCTCCCCTCTCCTTGGCTTTGTTTGCTTTGTAGCTGTTCCCTTCCTGGAGAATATTACTGTCTAGTCCACTTCCACAGCTTTTGAAAACCTGTGGGGTGTCTGAATGCTGACAAATAGTGATGGGAAATACCAGTTGGGCCTTCTGCTGTGATTCCTCTTTTGATACTGGTCACAGCTCAGTCTGGCCTAAATCAGAAAGGTCTTCGGTGGTGAAAGCAAGTGCAGTTTCTCTCCTTCTGTCTCTGTCTACTCAGCTGCACTGACCCCACTGAGGGGCAGGAGCTCGGGGTATCTGGCAGTTTTGGTTCCCAAGGGAAATAAAGAACAAGGTGCCTCTAGCTTTTACCCACTGCTGGAGCACGGAGGCTCTGCGGCTGGTACAACCTCCACTGAGAGTTTGGGGGCAGGAAAGGACGAGAGACGTTAAAGCAGAACTAATAGGACCCTACAGAAGAGCAAAAGGTTGGTACAGTGAGGACTGCGATAGTATCAATCCTTGCTAATTCACTGAAGAAAGCCTCAATTCTCTATAATTGCTGGGCAATGGTATCAGTATGTTGCTCATGTTGTAATTGTTCATCATAGTGCTAGTCTGCCTCATCTTGCAAGCTGAGAGAGGAGGAAACAGCCTGGAAATCTCATCCAGCTGATATTTACATGTGCATTATATACTTTTCCTTTTAAAACTCTTTCTCCCTCTTCTTCCATGGCTCACACTCTCCTCTCCTGCATTTTTGTTAGGCAAAAGGAACAGATGAAAAGGGAAAATGGAGGCAAGGAAGTAAAGGAGAAGCTCCTGTTCCACGGAACCAGCAGTTCCTTCGTGGAAGCCATTTGTACTCACAACTTTGACTGGAGAATTTGTGGAAACAATGGAACTTGCTATGGAAAGGGTACGTAGGAAGTGACTCTGTGTGTTAGATGTCTACTTAAGACTCCCCTGATACTACAGCAATCAAAGTTTTGAAGTCTTTAACTATAGAGGCCGAAAAAAAAGAGGTAGGAATTGGTATTATGATCTTCCTGCCCTCTGGAGAGGAGAAGAAGTTGCTTTGTGCGAGGGTTAAGTCTTTTCACAAGGTGTTAATGTAGGAATTTGAAAAAGCCTCTGTTGCGGTAAGCGAGATCTTCTGAAGGCTCCAAGTCATAATTTGACCTTTCCAAAGAAATGGCTGCTAGTCTTCACAGTAGGGAGCAAGAAGGGTGTGCATTCCTTAAGTATGATCGTGGAAGGTCCTCGTGTTCTTATCTATCACTCTCATCATAACACACATACCTGTAGTGTTCCTAAATGTTTTGGTCTTTTAAAAATTATCCCTAAAATAGTAAATTCTGAATGAAAATTCTGTGGTGAAACCCTTTCTCTTGTAAAAATTCCCATGGTATTATGTAAACTGAGTAATAGGAGACCTTGAGTCAAATACCTCCTGAAAAACAAGGGGATGCTCAGTTTTCACTGTCCCTTTTTACATATTCCTTATAACCATGTTTTCCTCTCATTTTCTAGGAAGTTACTTTGCTAGAGATGCTTCCTATTCCCACGCATACTGTCAGCCTGCATTGAAAACAAACATCATGTTCGTGGCTCGTGTATTGGTTGGAGATTATGTTAAAGGTGATGCATCCTATGTTCGCCCCCCATCTAAGTCTAGGTGTGGGTTTCGGTTTTATGACAGCTGTGTGGACAATGAGTTAAATCCCTCCATTTTTGTTGTCTTTGAAAAATACCAGATTTATCCTGAGTATTTAATAGAGTATGAGGAAGAAAAAAAATGTGTTGTATCTTAGAGGGATCAGAGCTGTTTGTATCACGCATCTTATTTTCTGTATTACAGGT
The DNA here is from genome assembly GCA_011057875.1 of Pterocles orientalis. NCBI lineage: Eukaryota > Metazoa > Chordata > Aves > Pterocliformes > Pteroclidae > Pterocles > Pterocles orientalis. The sequence goes on from WKFP01014685.1 coordinate 1,212,367, forward strand.
GTTCTCATACTTCTTTTTAGCACAATCCTTTGGAATGTTAATCCAAAGAATTTCTGTAGTGGAGGGCTGGCAAAACAGATGTTGGATTTCTTGGGACTAGTTGCCCTGTCCTCTCCTCTTCCTCTCTTAAATCACAGAATCACAGAAAGTTAGGGATCGGAAGGGACCTCGAAAGATCATCTAGTCCAATCCCCCTGCCGGAGCAGGAACACCTAGATCAGATCACACAGGAACGCATCCAGGCGGGCTTTGAATGTCTCCAGAGAAGGAGACTCCACACCCTCTC
>WKFP01014685.1:1212672-1245558 GCA_011057875.1 Pterocles orientalis
CAGCTCTCTCAGCCTTTCCTCATAAGGGAGATGCTCCATTCCCTTCATCATCTTCGTGGCTCTGTGCTGGACTCTTTCCAGCAGTTCCCTGTCCCTCTTGAACTGAGGGGCCCAGAACTGGACACAATATTCTAGATGCGGTCTCACCAGGGCAGAGTAGAGGGGGAGGAGAACCTCTCTTGACCTACTGAAATGAAATGAACATAGACATTTTGATAACCATAACAGAAAAATCAGAATCATTGGATGGGAAATCGAGTATTACGATTTCTGTGGACAAATAATTGTAAATGTAGAGTAGAGATTTACAGTTCAGTTAAGAGGAAAATTAACAGCAGCTTTTAAGCAAGCTCTCGGGTTTTTAGTAGGCAATGATTTTTTTCAGTGCAGAATATGGCTGTTCTTAATCCTCTCATCTATCACAATTTTAAACAAGTCAGTGTAAATAAGAATGATTTGAGTTTTCAAAGTACTGTTTGTTTACGCTGATACGAGTTTCCAGTTTCAAAAGGTAAAACAAAAAAATAAAAATCTTATTTTAAATCCATGTCATAAGTTCTCATGTGGAGAAGTTTCAGCTGTACAATGGCAGCTATTTTTGGATCAGAAAATTGTTGGATCAAATTCTTTTTGCAGATCTGCAGTAACTTGCTGTGTGACCTGTACAAAAACAGAGCTTAAGTGAAACTGTGAAAGTCAAAATCTATGAATAAGCAGGTACTAAAATTTGGTGGTTTGGCTGCAGCTAATGGCTGTTAAGTATATAAAGGCGGTGTCACGATGAGCCAGGCTTTCAAGTGAACGTGGCCAGGTCTTTTCTCAATGTGAACATTTCCTTAGCAAATGCTATAGGGCAGGAGAAGCATCTTAAGAAGCATTGATACCTTCTGTCCTATTTATATATGTTAATTTTCGTTTTTCCAGAAATATGGCATGAGAAGAGACCAGTTATGTTCTCTCGAGGCCAGTGGTGTAACTGCTGTCCTAAAACACTTTGTACACCTGTTTTGTTGCCCACAGTGCTGGGCAACTCGCTGAGAACTCACTTCCAAGTGTAGTTCCTCTTTGTGTTTTGAGGTCACTGTGGGATGATCCTGGATACTGCTTCCCTGAGTCTGTTTTTTGATACATTCACTTTGGTTTTGTCAGGGATGTACAACCCTACTAATGGTGGTTACGCCCTTTCTTAAGTTACATGCTTGTCCCAAAAAGAAAACATAGAAGCCCTCACAGAGTTTCTACTAAATTTTAACAGAGACTTCGTAAGCTAATCGAACTGAAGATCCTCTTTACAAAGATGTCTTGTTCAGGCAGTCTAGCTGTTAAGAGGGAAGCTTGCTCAGGACAGAGGAGCAGTAATTTTTGCTTTCAGATAAGTTTTACGGTAACACAAACAGCCTCCCAGTTATTTGCATCTTTGATACAAAGCTGTCAACCACATGTACTACTCAAAGTTTGCAAGTTACCAAGAGGACGGGGAAATATATAAAACTAGGAAATCTTATTAAAATTACTGTCTTAGAACCAAATGAAAACATGCATCAGTAATGTATTAAAAGAGTAAGATTCTACCACTTTTTAAGATGTCTCGCTTTCGTTTGCCTGTAGACTTCCTAAATCATTCAGTTTTGCCATGTTTGCAAATAAAATGCGTTTTCTCTCACTTTCTGCTTAAGTGTGAAGCTTGTCTCCTGATGTAAATTTATAATATCACAAAATATATGTTATGTGCTATGTGTATTGAAAAAAAATTCTTACCAAGCTTGTTGCATTTTACTGCTGAACATATGTTTTTTCAGTCTATCCCTGTCAGCCAGGGTGCCAACCAGCTAGTTTGCTTACAGGAAAGTATAGGCCAGATGCAATCCTGGCAGGCAGCTCCAGAACCCTTCAAGTATGAGAGTGCGTTTGGAGGTAAACAGAATGGTGTGAGCACAGTTCTCCAGCCCCTGCAAGGCTCTGGGGCTTTGTTTTGCTTCCTGGCACATTCAAACCTCAGCAAAAAAAAGATGCTACACTGGCGCCAGCTCTGAAGACGTGGAAGCTGTGAATGTGCAGCTCTGTGGCACGGCTGCTCTTGGGTTCTTACATCACAAAAACAAGGCAGCTGCAGGGAAAAAGACTCGAGGCTTCAGAACAAGCTCGGTCACTGTTTCCACAGCCTTTGAGACTGCATGGTGGCTGTATAGAGGTAGGCACAATATTCTCTCTGAAGGTCTTGGTCAGTAGCTATGCATGCAAAGAAGTTAAAGCAGCAATTACTTTTAGCGGTTCCTGCAGCCAGTTGGGGCTTTTATTTTGTGTTTGACAAGATCTAGATGTATGCCTTTATCAGGAAAACATGGAGTGGAAAACTTAGAAACCATGCTTCATCCTGGGTTAATAAAATGGGTCTTGCTTTGCAAACAAAATGTACCTGCTACAGTAGTTGGTCATGATCCACTGGGATACATTTTTCTTTACCAACAAAACCAAGAAGCTGTAGCACTGGAGGGCTTTGGGGCTGAGTGGCAGGAACCTAGGCAAGGCCTTAGATGATGGGTGGCACCTTTGCTTTCACAGCAGTCTCCTGTATCTACCACAACTCATCACTGTAGGTTTTAGTATTAATAGTCTCAAGCAGACAAGTCTTTTTAACGATTCTTTTAGCAGGTACTAAAAGCTAGACCCACTGTAGCAACCACTATCTAAATACCCTTTTGGTTCCGTTTGCTTGATGTTAACAGAAGTGTTACAAAAACTAGAGCAGCAACGCTGCCCGCACTGAAGTCCCACAGAGCATCATCAACTCCCTGTTCTATTGCACTGAGCTAAAGAAACAGCTCATGCTGAAGAAGCCACAGAGGCAGCTGAGCTGACAGTGTACGTGGCCTCAGCACAGATGACTAAGGCAGCACAGTTCAGAAAAGGTTTGTAAAGTGGGGGCTATTGCCCTTGCAGCCACTCTGGGGATCATGAAAAATACGCACAAAGTTAAAAGTAGATGTTTCCTGATGTAATGTTGGCAGGGGAGGTGCTGCCCAGGCTCAAATTCTGATGCACAGCAGAAAGGACTACTGCCTCTCTCCCTCTTAATCCAGAAAAAGAAGAGCAGTGGAGGCTGGGGCAGATGGCTTGCTAACTTTAAAGGAAGTGGCAAAGACACAACAAAAGCAAGCATGCACAGCCTGTGCAAAACCAATCATCTCTCTTGTAAGCAGCAGATAACAAGTTTGTATCAACTGCTTTTCAACTGCTCTGCAGAAGGGGAGCCTTTAGGAGTCAGCATGGTCCTCGGTGAAGTTCTTCCTCTGCTTGTTCTTCCTCCCATTAGTGTTCTTCCCACAGAGCTACCTGCTTGTTAATTATTTTCCATAATGGTAACTGAAAATGATTCAGCATAGCATGGTGAAGCAAGATAGACTGAACAGAAGGAACAGTTGGAACATTTTAGATAAAAAGGGGAAGATAAGGCAGAAAACCAGAACTACTCATTTATGGCAAAATGTGTAGTAGCTGTTGAATGAAAAAGCTTTTAATCACATTCATAGAAGCAAAGAGGATGGATACTGTTACAAGTTTATGAATTTAAGCTGAATAAGCAATTTAAACGCTTCATCCATACACGCAAAGAAGTAATACACTTGCTGCTCAGCTGACTTTATTGACGTAAAGCAGTTAAAATTCTGAATCACATTATATTAAAAGAAATACCACAAATGTCATTATTAAATGTGTGTAGCCATAGATCATATAAAAAACATACTTCATGAACACCCCGCAGATTTCTCAGCTTTTGTTCCCTAGTAAGATTTCTTATATTCCTTGAGTAAAACATTGCCTGTCTAAAGTCATTGCTTGAAATGCACTGATTAAAAAATAATAGTAAAAATCTAGAACTTTAGTACATTGATAAAGCTGAAGAACAGAACTATGACTCTCCACAGGATTCAGAAGGCTGTAGGCAAGGATGCAGTACCCTTATCTGGTTTCACAAGTTAGCATTGATTTAAAAATAAACTATTTTTTTCCTCAAGTGAGGGCTGGGGGAAGAAGGGTGGCAGCAAGGCACTTCCACACCATATTCCTCTATGCAGGAACCCCCAGGGCAGTGCAGAGCCAGTTCTGAAAGTGCTTTTTTAGGTCAGAAGAAAACTGTATGTGGGAGAGGACTGCTGTGGGACATGGGGAAGAGCCTGAGCTGGACAGGAAGGAGAGGCAGGCATGTGTGTGCCCAGCCTGAGCCTGGGCAGCTGAAGAGGGTGACCTTTCTATTGGGGAAGAAGAAATTCAGTTTTGGTTTGAAATATCTTCACTAGGGATTTCTGGATTACTGTGGCTAGACAATCTGTTAGCTTTGCTGTGATACACAAATCCAGAGATACCAGAACTTCATAGAGGTGCGTGGCTCATATCGTACTTCAGTTGCAGCACCAAAGCTTGTTAAGTCACTTGTGCCAGGAGAAACCTTCGCTCTCTTTCTAGGGGGGAGCTCCCTTCCAGTCTTCACCTGCTCCGAGATGCCTCTGTAAAGTATGTGCTTTAACATTAGTTCCAAACTCTACTTCGCTAATATGTAGGACTTGTGCTATTGAGATAGTAGTAAGGCATGACTTTCCAAAAGCTGAGGTAAGCACAAAAGTGCCAGTCTAAACTTACATTCAGACATGGCACTGCTTTAGCTGAACTCCAGGCTTTTTCTTTTTTGTGAAAGATTTAAAAGTGGCAAGGGAGTACCTGCATTAGAATAGTCACAGTCAGCTATTATCCTTCTTGTCTGGTTTAATTCATATAGTAATTCCAGAAAGCTCTGAGGTGCTATATTAAAAGGAAAAAGTTTTAACATTTTAGGAGAAGGAGTTTAAAAATATGCACTGGGAAAGAGATCCTGAACACAGACAGATCTGTAATGCCAGCGTCTGTGACTCAGGTCTGAATGAACTGGAAGCTTGATATGGAATTCGGTTTATGCCTCTATTGGCTCTGGCCCCATATTTTCCTATTAGCAATGTTTAAAATGTGCATTTGCATTACCTGAGCAGTTTACTGACTATTTAACATATTAATGAAGTAACAAATTGGGCCAATGAATGGCTGAAATCCAGGCACTGTTACTGTACTGTATACAATCAGGCTCAGAGGGAACTTTCAGGAACATATACCAGACAAGCACTGTCCTGGGATGCTTCAGAGAGCTGTGCATTATCAGCAGGTTACCCCCTTATTTCTTTGGGCGATTATCTAAGACAGAACCTCCTGAAACAGAACAGCTGGTTTTGGTTTTCTTTTCTTAAGGAAATCATCATCAGATCTCTGACTCAGGGTACTCTTACCTACTGTGAATCTCTAGCATGGTTTAGAGCATAGCACCCCTCCGCTCCCTGCACCCTGACTTTGATTGGTAAGCTTATTGCCATTTCAGCTGAAGCACAGAGAAAAGACTTATGCCACTGAGTGAACAGATGCTGCCTTCCTCATAAGTCGCTCCGTCAATGGTGAATTTGGTCTCATCATATCACGTTCTCTCAGGAGGCACCTGAGACAGGAGGAGAGGTAGGAGAGAAACAGGAAGAAAGTCATGAGTACAGCATCAGTTTTCCCCTAAGATCACCAGCAATATCCTTGTAAGAGGAGGAAAACAGTACCTAAAGATCTGCCCTTGAGGAGCAGCTTTCCCTTATTTGGCCTCGGCAGCAAGTTTAGGCAGAACAGCATTCTTTTCATCACTGACAGAGACTGCAAATGAGCACCCAGAGATCAGAGTGCCCAGAAGAATAATTCTGATACTTTATCTAATTTTTATATAGTTCAAAGAGACCTCGGGAGGGGAAGAGGCAAGGCTTCATATTGTCCCAAAGATCCATTCTTTTCAGTGCACAGGCACACCCAGTCAATACATTTCAACAGAACTCAATATGGGTAAATACGCAACACCTACGATTTCAAACAAGACTCTTGTGATTTGTTCTAGGGCAAGCTCACATATTGGGCTCTGTAAGCCTTATTTCCCAATAAGGCAGATGTCATCAGTAGGAGATATGTGATTTTCAGCCGTTCACAGAAGTTTCACATTCCATTAGGCACACTGATCAACAGGCAGAGGCCACATTTTAAGACAGAATCATTTGAAAACCAGCTGCCCTTGAACATTCATCCAGACTGTAAGAGTGTACTTTGGAACTGGAAGCCATTTTACTTTTATCCTAGTTAAATATTTCTATGTTTAACACAAATGCTCATGCATATTTTTAGCCTTAATTTATTGGTTTGAGTATACTCACTACTTCTTACTTTTAGTAACAGTACTACTTCCACAAATATTTATCAGGAAAAATACTCACCTTGCAAGGTTTTTTTTGGCTTGTGATTTAGAATTTAAAGCAGCATGAATCAATAACTGGTTGAAAACATCTCTCTGAAAAAAAGAAGACAGCAAAAATACAAAGTAATAAGTAACTTATGAAGTATTGCTGGTTATAATGTTGTGTTTACCAAGTTATTAAAACCATTGAGGAAGGAAACATATTGACAAGAAAAATTAAATAGCTAACACTGATAATAAGAGTTTCCAGACAGGATTCAGTCACAAGCACAGTTTAGCTTTTCGCTTTCCAAGAATGAAGTGTCGTTAATAATGTAAGTGCCTAACAGAGGCTATTGAAAGAGGATTAAGTCGCATCAGAAAGTCTTTTATAGATCTCCTTTACCTGAGCATTACTCCCTCCTATTTGGGTCAGTTGATAACGGATTGGGTACAGCAGGTCTACAGCTTTATCACAGTTTCCATTTTCAAACTCCACAAAAGCCTGGCACAGTGGCAACCCCAAACTGGGAGCCAGGGAAAGCTCATGGTCTTCAGAAGGTGTTCTGCAGAACAAGAAAGTGGTTAACTCCCATAAGTCAAATTATAAATATGCGTATTTCAGTGCCAGTCTGTCACTGACTGCAGACAGAATTTTTTAACTGTACATAAACTTGATGTTTCAGGTACTTTATTTAAATAATATATTTTGGTGTGCCTATGTTACTTTCACCTTTTTGTTACTCATCAACCAATCGGTTTTCATTCTTCTGAATATACCCACAAAAGGCGCAAGCCCAATCCCTCCCACCTTTGCAACAGTTTTGGCTAGAAAAAAAATGAGGAAACCGCACATTTCTCTTCTGATGATCTCACCAGAACATCCTACTGCTAGTTCTTTGACTGTCCTAATCTCTGCCAAACATGGTAATCAGTCCGTTGCAAACAGCTCCAAATAATAATTGTGCAAAACAGCTTGCCACACAGCGCAGTGCCTTGCCATCTTTGTAATGTAAACTGTATTCCATACCACAGCTCTCAAAAGTCTGCTTTCTAATTCTAACCATGACAGACTGGTCTTAGGCCCATAAACAGCAATGGATTTTAGCTAGCTCTTAATAATTTTTTTTCTTTTCTAGTGCTTGCATCCTAACCCATCTAAGAGTAGAAGAGGCATACCACATGACAATATGCCTGCAGAAGAAAGCATACCTTCTAGCAGGCATCCTTGCCAAAATTAAAAAAAAAAAAAAAAGTCAAAATACAAGTAAGCACACTGTAGGTCTTTGGGCTATAGGCAACACTTGCATGGGACAATGTGGAATTGTGTTTTTCCTCTGCTACAGAAGGAGCTGACAGTCATCAGGCCTTGGAGGTAGTGTCATTTCAGTGACAAAATGCTGGTTGGCAATATGAGGAGAGGAGGGCTGTCTATCCCAAGTAATATAAATTATTCCTGAGAATACAATGCACAGTTCAATGCTATAAATTTTGTCTATCATTTAGAACAGATTTTTCTGGAAGTTTTCCAATTAAATCTTTAACATTGAGGAACTTTAGTCACTGGCTTTTGTTTTGAGTACTTGTAATGATAGCTGAGAGTCACACTCCCACACTAGTACCTTAAATTTACCAAACGCAGAGCATACTCTGTGCTCTTATCCTTGAGTCAGTATTAAAGATTTCCCATTTTTTTCCACTAGGTCAGTATGCAGTGTTGCCCAATGTGTTTATCATTCCTTAAACAGAACACGGCATCCTGGAAAGTTAGAAAGGCACAACAGATGTGCATTTTAAGTAAGTAGCTTGAGGAAGTTAATGTTGAAAATGATGACACAATTCTTCATTTAAACATTTGTTCCAGCTGTCTGAGAAAATGCGTAGAGATGGAAGACTGATTTTTTTCTTCCTTTCTCTTGCAACTGATCTGAAGTATTGCTTCATGAAAAATAAAATAACCCTTGCATTAAATAACATTTCCATCCATGAAAATAAGCATGTGATACCAACCACCAGAGAGCACCAGGGAATACTTCACAAAAAAACCCTCTTGCCAACTTTAAATTGCAAAGGGTAGGTGAACACAGCAATGAAAACCCAAGAATGACTGTTGTTTGTGCCAAAGTTTTACGATTGTTTTTTTTTTAACAAATACAAAATGCATCTTAGGTATCATTTAGCTATTACATATTTGCAATACACATAGATTAATTCATTAATCCAATCATTAACATAAATCCCATTACCTCACTGTCTGTTTTCTCATAATAATAAAATTAACTTGATAATACTTCAAACTACAGCTAAAAATGTGTAGCTTTATTACTACAAAAGGCTGAACACACAGGCAAAAGGAAGCACTAGGTGAAAGGATAGGCAGCATATATTCATCAAAGCTTCCCTGAGGTGGCACTGCATGTGCCATTTTATATCCTTGACCTATACTTACATACATTTATGTACTTATATAAAAGATATTTGCCATTTCCTACTTTAGTCAAGTAAGACATGTTTAGGCTTGATTTGACAGTTAATTGTTTTCGTAAGTATTCTTTAAAATTACCTTTTTTTTTTTTTACTACTTTTGATTGATGGATATTATAGTCAGGAACAAAAAGTGGCAATTTCAGGTTCTCCTTCCCTCTTTAAGGCAAGGGATGCAATGGATGTTGAAACAGAGGAAAAACAGGGTGGTAGAAGAACTTGCACTTAAAGCATTCGTACACCAACCCCCTCAAAAAATCAAGGCAATTTACAGTCATTTAATACATAAGGGAACATGAACAAAGCATTGTTTAGATGAAATACTTAAATATTCAATTTTTTTTCATATAACTTAATTTGAAAGCGAAATATTCTTTATTATTACTTTAGTAGTACTTGAAATTCAGTTTGTTAAAGATGCACTTCACAAAACATCAAACAGTAGCTATTAGAATATCACTACCAACTAATGCTCTATTATTAAAGAGCCTTTTAAACCAGAGCAAAAAAGAACCACCATAGATAGCTGACACATACTGTAGAATGCCCTTACTAACATATGGGTGAAATACTTTGCTCACTGTATGTAACAGAGCTTAGTGTGAACCATTGAAAGGAACTATACAGCAACTGTTTGGTTAGTGTCCATGACCTCAAACATAAGAGATGTCTGCTGAACAAGATTAGAAAACCTGCTAGACATTAACCCAAAAAAATAAATCATGATAGGGATCTCCTAACTGAAGACTGGCCTACTTAAACCAGACACGTCCCAGTAACATACTAACATACTAAAGCAGAGACGAATGTGTTGTAGTGCTTCAACAAGCTAGAAACATTATCACCCTGAAGTTCAGAGGACAGAATATTTACTGAATACAATACTTTTATTCATTTGCTTACTTGGCAAGTTCCCGAAGAGTTGTTAAAAGCTCCTCAGTAGCTTTGTGGTCTTTGGCTCCAAGTAAGGACATCAAGATGTGTGCATCATTGAACAGCGTAATGTGATCTTTGGTGTGCTTCTTTGTAAGCTTGAAAACATCATTCCACCTGTCTCCAAGCTTTACACCTATGAGTCAAAAATATTTTTCTCAATAAAAATACCACATGCAAAAGCATGACTTTGAAATATACTTTCAATCATCCAGCATAAAAACATTGCTACTGAATTCAAGAAAACATTCCCTGATACGTCAAAAATTATACAGCAATGCTCAGCTGCAGCCTGCCATATTTGGGCAAAGAGTTTGACTGTCAGTAATTTATCACCAGTATTCTAGATTGCATTATGTGAGGTTCTAGCTTTATGATGAGATTGCTCACATCTTCTTGGAGATGATATTCATAATGAACCGCCTGTAGCAATCAAATTATACAGAGTGATTGGATGGATTTCATAAACAAACCCAATGCATCATTAGTGTTTTAGCAGGACACTGTGCAAATAGCATGCGTGTGTCTCTACCTTCATGAACTCTAGTGTATAAACACCAGCTTTAAAAAGTTGAGGAGAAATGCCACTTAGGTAGGAGAGTATACAAAAGGCTAATATATGTGTACTAGCTATTTCAGTCAGTATAAAAACAGGAAGTTAAGTATCTAACTTGAAATTTACTTCAGTGAAGTTCTATAGCTTTTTAGAGACTTATGTACTTGATTGTTTACTGTTAAACCTCCAGGGACAATAGAAGTCAATTTGTCAAAAGAGAAATATATGTGCTAGCCTGAGCTGAACGAAAAACCACACTGGCATGGGGGGGAGGGGGGCAAAAAAAAGTTATTAGGAAGAATAAAAGGCTATACACATTATTATTAGGAATTTCACAGAGGCTTTTCTCAAGCACAGAATTTTCTTCTGCAAGAGAAGGTTTTTTCTGTAACACTGACCAAGGTTGCTCTGAAAGTATCTTTAAATACTTCTCCAACATGCAAGGCAGGGGAAGAGGGCAGGCAAAAACTGTTCCCCTTATGGTTTAAAAAACAATGGTGGGTGGATATCCTACCTTCCAGATGAAGCCTGTACAGCATCGAACAGTTATCTACTATATCCAGCATGCTTCCACTCAACAGGCACCGGGGAGCAATCTGTAATCACAGGTATTCATAAGCTGCCCAACTGATGTACTAGTGGGAACTTATTCAGATAATCAAACATTTTCTAAGAACAGAGTTAGTTTTCTCTTTTTATTAATTCAAAATTACATGTTTCACAATAGCCCTAATTGCATCTTTCCTGAACACAGCAGTTTGCAATGACAAACATTTATATGGCTTCATTTGTGTTGTTTTTCCTGATACAAAGTTAAACTCAGTAAGTATGGAGAGTCACCAAGGTGTTTTATTTTTTCCAAAATTGTGCCATAAATATTACTTCACTTTGCCGAAGTTAGTAGATAGGAGTCTGCCCAGCAGCTTTCATAATGCTTTCGTTATTTTTATAATCCTTACAAAGAAGTATTATCGTATCTAATTTAACAGTACTCATTTACAAATATTATTCTGAAATCCAGACAGTAAAGAACTATAATAAATTAACTAGGAATGAAAAGACATGCTTCTGTTGACTTAGTACCTAACATGCAAAAGCAGTTCTTTCTAAAGGTAACTTGACTTTACAGGAAAATTTTACATCCTTTTAAAAAGCATGAAGAAGAAACACGGACAAAATGGAAACCAGCACCAACAGTGCCATTGCAGCTCTTTCAAGCACAAGTGTAAGAAACACTTGAAGTCTTTTGGGCATTTTACCCACAACTGTTGAGAAACAGTTTCCCTAAAATAGTGCTACAACAGTTGTAAATAATATATATACATATACGGCACACTGCAATAGGTTATAATCTCACACAGAAGGAAGAAAACATGCATCACACATGCATTCTCAGTAAAGAAAAAACAGCCCCTACTCACATGTTTGTCATAAATTGTCAAAGCAGCCTCATATTCACCCTGTAAAAGCAAACAAGCACTGCATGATTAGCATTCAGTAACCAAAAGTGACCGGTAGCAACCTAAAACATACTTACAATTAATAGATGTCATGATAGTACTTCACAACTGCCTCATGACTTGATCGAAACAAACTGAGTCAAAGAAATTTTGAGGTATTAAAAGAAAGAATGGAGCCTAAGATAAACCAGGATTTCCTAGGCAAAATCAACAGTATGTTTAGGTTTCATGTCATAATAGTTACCAATACAGGTATAAGTTACACATGGGGGAAAAAGACATTCTAATGTTCCTTTCAGGGATTTTTGCAAATTAGTGCATCCACAGTGTATACAAAGAGGTAGGAAGAAAAACAATTTTAAGCAGGCTACAAAAAAGTTGCATAGATAGACAGTGGAAAAATAAACAAGCTATTAGACTACCATTGAGAATTGTTCTTTTTCTATGTTAATAATACTGAACACAAGTAAGTTGTTCTGTTTTGTGGCCAAAGCACACTGCCTTCTCAATGATGTCACTCATATTTCTCTTCCTATTGAACTGAACCCCAAAAGTGCTAGGCATTCTTAAATCCAAGGAAATTCTGCATTACAACCTGACAGGTTGGGTAAAATCGCAACCATTTTTGAAGCATTTCAATGACAAGAATTAGTAACACTAGTAATTAACAACATTGGTGACTAAACTTAGAGCTTACTGCCTCTTCCTTGTAGTCAGAGGATCTTTGAGCTAGCAAATTAGTATTGAATTTGAAGAGAATTTCATCTATTTTTTGTCTGAAAATTGGAGATCCAAGTTAATCTTTCTATCAAATAACTGCCAAGTGTAATTAGTGAGACTATGATCTTCAAACACACAATAATCTCACAGCAATTTTTCAACATTCTAACAAAAGATCCTGGAACTTTGACCAAGGTTAGTTATTAAAACTTCTCAAAATAACTGCAATAAAGGACTAGCTTGTAAAAATGTCATTGTGCTATTTATAAAAACACCCATTGAAACAGCTGAAAAAAAAAACCCTAAAAATGTTAGGTTGCCTTTTAAATAGCATTAGATGAATAACCTATCTGGAGCATAAAACACTCACATGAAAATATCTCATACCTTTTCAATAAAGTATAAAGCCCAGTGCCAGTAATTATGGCCGACAAGCATATCACTGTTCTGGAGGAAAAAAAAAAAAAAGTATTATTTACAAAATAACTTTTCATTAAAACCTATCCAGACAGATTTCTGTTTCCTTCTTCAGCAAAACTGAGTACTTCATGAGACAGAAGAGACAAGAACTTTAAGTCAGCTGGCCAGGATACCTTCTCATTTGATACTTTTGTCCTTGCAGCTATTGAAGGAGACACCTCAAAAACAAGGTTTCCTCCATGTCATTTTCCAGAGAAGAATTTCTCTTGGATGCCTCAGAATTCACCCTTCTGCAGCACTTTACTTCCTTAGGAATAAACCCAACATCTATAACAAAAGTAAGATTTCTCTCACCTCAAATTTAGACATCTTGTCTAAAGTAACCCAGATAGATAGTGGAGAGAGATACCCACCTTCTGAGGGCCATTCATCCCACCCATCTACACTTCTTAAACATATGTTTTACTATGGACTACAGAACCAAGCTAGATACCAAACACATTGGCAGTTCATCAGATGAGATTAGTATCTGCTGGACTGTACCAACTTTGTGCGTCCTTTTCAGCTGGCACCAGAACTTCACATACTCTTCCCTAGCTTGCACTTCAAGACCGTGTCATTGCAGTTAATTTTTGTGACTGCACTGAGAATAGACAAAAATATAATTCCATAATCCTTTGGTGAAAATTAAAATACAGAAAGGTTTGTCCCTCTCCTCCTGTTTTCTCCCAGTGCTGTAGTTAAACTTAATGTTCTCTCAAATGGAAAAAACATCTTCAATTTCATGGTGACAACAGTAACACTCGCTTTCAGGAAACATGAAAGTTGCCAGTGAATGTCAGAACTTTATGGTGCTAAAATAAACATTCTGGTAATTTTTACTTGTTTAATATTAGATCACAAACCAAACCTGAGCAACTGAAGTAGCTAAGTGCTTGGCATAAGCCTGATATCAAATTTAATACCATACTACAGTTCCAAATGTCATACAAACAAGAACATAGGATTACCTCACTGAATAAAAATCCTTTTCCTGCTGCTGATTTTGAGTTCTGAATTAGATTAAACTGCTAAAGGATAAGTGGACTTGCAAATTACTAAAATAAAACCAGGCTATCGGGACTCATTCTGACAGCTAACAAGAAAAAAACATTCCTATTTAAAAATAAACAGCACTGGCAGAGAGGTCCCTCTGGTAAGATAATCTGCCCCTTTTGATTTTGTGCTGAAATATACATAAAAAACAAATGTCATCTGCTTAACTTTAAAAAAAAAAGAAAAAAAAGTGCAAAATGTGCAAAATGAACAGTCCTTCTAGCCTCATTATCTAGCCCTGCTCTTTGGGTAAGATGGAATGGTCAGCTTAGATGACTCTCAAATAGACTTTTGCGGGTTCTAAAAAATTCAAACCTCACAGCCATCTTCTCTGAACATACTTAGTCACAGGGAAAACGTGCTGTCTAACACAAATGAAAATTAAGCTTCACTTACAGCAAGGGCCCATATAACAGACTAACTAACCTGTTCAGTACTCCGAGATACTTTATATATCCAGCATATTTTAGTAACTTCAGTACACCAGAAGAGAGACAAAAGCATCATTTCTTTTTTCTTTACAGCTGACCTTTACAAATCTTTCCCCATCCAGAAGCAAACAAATATTTTTGAGTCTCCTAAAACATTTTATTTGACTGTCATTTCACACCCCATCTTAGGTTGCCGTGAAGAGATTTAGTCAGATTCCTCAACTGTTTCTCAGTGTTCATCTCAGTCTAAGCAAAAAGCTTGTGACAATATCAGTGGTCACTTTATTGATATGTGACTTATTGTGTGGTTATAAAAGTAAATCGCAATTTTCACATCTGATGTTTCACCTGTCCGCAATGGCCATGTCTTTATGAGATGTAAAATACCTAATCAGCTCCACCAGGAAACAGAAACTTGGGGAAGTCAGGGTGTACACGTGCATGTACAAACCACATATGTGTTGAAAAGTTGTATTTATTATGATATTCTTAGCTAAAGCAAGGCAGTGAGAGAGGACAGACTTTGTGCAACTCCAAGCCTACCTACACGTTTGCCGTTTTTGTAATCTCAGCAGTCATAGTGACTGAGCTGACTCAAAGTGGCCCACATTATGTGTCTCTCATAATATGAGATTTTTTTCCTGCCTCTTGCTCCAAAAGTAGCGTGGATAATAACAGCACCTTAAGTGATGGTTTCTTCTAACATGTAGACTTGGCAGTGCTTGTAACACGTCTGCAGATAGAAAGGAACTGCATGCAGAGGAATCAAGAACTAGGCGGGAGGAGACAAAGACGATTCAGAGATGCTACAAGAACGTTTACCTTCCAGTTGTTTTCTGTTTCCTTCATAAATTCTAAACCTTTCTTCACCTCTGCTTTCATTTCATTTATATGAGCTACAGTATGAACAGACCACGCATCTGTTTTATTTATAGCCAAAGCCTACGAGTGAAAAAAGGGAAAACATGATGAAGCTTACAAATTTGCAAATAACAATATTTATCATTGCTGATATAGAAACAAGAGACTACTTTTTCCTTCCTGCATGTTAAGTACATCCCTGTGCCTTTACAACTAGCCACAAGCATGAAGTTTGATTTGGACAGAAAAGGAAGAAAATACCCCTACTGCATAGAGATGAACACCTGCAAAACACTTCAAAATGCAGGCTTCGATGAAGATTATCAAATCACATTTTATTTCACAAACATGCATCAATATCAGCCATGAAAGAATTGCATGCACAGGCACAATATATTCCATGACATAGTGCCTTGCACATAATCATTTCTTCTGCAAGAACACAGCCAGCAAATTCCTCTTTCTTGCTCCAACAACTCCCACTAGGTTTATAGGCATTTTATGAGGTAAAATGTTAACGTTTAGTCTTTGTTAAACATTAGTAAATGTTAAATGTTAACATTTAGCCTTGTCACTTTCAGCAATTTAATGTTAACAGAAATTTGGCAAAAACACCCATTAGAGATTAATTATATCTGAGGCTCCTGGAGGACAGGGATAATCCCGAGGACTGGAGAAAGTCAACTATAATTACTGCCTTCGTACAAAGGAAACAGGCCAGTTAATACTGATGCCCAGGAACATTCTACAGTTAATTGTTCAATAATTCAGGAACAAGCATCTGGGAAAAAAGGGAGGGGGAACCCAAACAGAATGGGTTGTCAATAGCAGATTACATCAAACCAATCCAACATTATTTAATAGGAGTAAACAGACAATTATACATGGGGGAAACAGCAGATGGGATAATATATGGGTTATATATAGGTGTTTTGTTTGACACCATCTGACAAGGCATCCTCATAAGCAAGTGAAGGAAACACAGTCAAGATGAAACTGTCATGGTGTGGCATAGACGTGGGAATCTCTCTAAGGAATAGTTATCAGCAGTCTGTTACGAACCTCTGAGTATTTCCACAGTGAGCTTTATCTCTCTGCTACTTCTATGAACAATTGGGATGATGGAGAGAGTCAGTTCATGGCATTTGTGCAAACCACCACCCAGAGACAGGAACCATGTTTAAGAATTCTAAACCCTTTTAGCTCCAATAACAGGCAGTTTACCTCTCGGGCAAGCTCCTCAGCACGATCAAAAAAGTTTGTTTCCATGAGTCCAAAAGCATAGTAGCCCTTCACGTAGCTAAGCAAAAGGGAAAAAAAAAAACAGCACGTCATCCATTTGGAACTAGATTTAACCTAAGACTGAAAAAACACACTAGAAATAGTGTTTAACTCAAAACAGTCCTTACAATGCAAGTTACAATGAAGGCTCAAGCTTGTAGAATACAGAACAACTAGCTAGTTCTCACAGGAAATGAGAAGCCCAGAGACAACAGTAGCAAGATGCACATCACCAGTGTTTCGAGAACTGGCATTTACGTATTAGGATAAGACAGAACTGAGAGCTACACAGAACAACATACTGATCTCAATAACAGTTGCAAGACACAATTAGAAAGCTGGAAGCAAGAAAGTGCACCAGTTATCTGAGAGTCTTCACGGCAACACACAAGTGTTGTCTCCTGCACTTTCTCCAGTGCCCAGGGAACTATAGGAGACTACTTTTACATGAAGTGACTCTTTAAAACTGGTTAACACCATTGTAAAGTCACAAAGCATCCCCATTAAGAAATAAAGACCAAAGGTAAAGGAAAATTAGAGAAGTTACATACTCCTAAACACACACCTGATGCAGACGTTTGAAGAAATATTTAACTGGTATTGTATTTGCAGACCTGTAGATTGCAAAACACCAGAAGATATGTTCCTGCTTGTCAAAATACCTGTTGGGGTTTTGACTTTAAACTGCCAAGGCAAAGGAACTACTAAATCATGTGGCATACATTGCAACTGATTTATTTCATAGACCAAGATTAATAAAATTTGGGGGGTTTTATTTTATTTTTATTTTTAAGTTTGAGGACAAAGGGCATTTGCCAGGTTTTTACACTTCAAGAACTGTTTGGCAAGTGGGTGTTTCCTGGTGTTTTACAATTAAGTGGACAACAACCTGTACTTTTGTAGCATTGCGTCTAGAAAAGTCTATAAAAATGCAGTCAACATTGCTGAGTCATCTTACTTCCCCAACAAATGAAACCAGCATATTGTAGTTGAAAAGAACTAAGGGGTTTAGATTTTTCCAAGTTGAGGTAACACTGCTGGAAAAATGTGACTCCTGATGCTACCCTCTGTGCCATGAGATTGTGGGGTACCTCAGTTAGCTTCATTATTATGTTAGTATTCAGTTTGTATTGTCTGTACTGTTTGTGGAAGAAAAAAAAAAGGAGAAAAGATTGTGCTGGATATGGAGGTACAGTGCATGGGTCTACGGCAACAGTCATAAAATATTCACAAAATTATCATTGGCTGTGGATCACCTATTCATCTATCTCTAAATGTATCTCTTGACTTAAAGTTAATTTTCAAATACAGTTAAAAGCCTGAAAATAATTTAACAGGTCTTTAAAATTTTTTAAAAGTTATCCCAAGTTAGTTTTTATTACCTATTCACTTGTCAATAGGTTCAGATTATCTTGAATTAACTTTGAGAAACTGAAACTTTCAGGACTAAATTAAATAAATTTTTTAAAAATTCTGCCTTCCTGTCAGTCTTTGCTGCTGTTATGGTACATCCTAAAGTTTTATTTTTAAAGTTATATTTGACTGCAAAATTTACTAATTGAGCCACAGCTCACTTAAGAAAAACCCTCAACAACAGTGTCAACATGGATACAAGAAAGATATTCTAGCTGTGGTCAGGCTGGATTCACTTCTAAACCCCTGATTTTGTCTACATGTCTGTTTCCAACAGATCCTGCTACTTAGATGTGTCTGAACTTAAAAAACACAAAGTATCTGCACACCAGATTAGGAGCAATTTTCAAAATGAAACATGACCCACCTGCTCAGTGGAACATCAGGTGTCCAGAAAGGATAAACCCGGGCAACAGAATCTCGCATCTGTTCCTGATATCCCAGGTAGAAATAAGTGTCATGGGAAAGTTTGAGGGCTAGCAGGTCAGTTGGGTGGCTCGCCAGAATCTGTTCCCATAGATCACAAGCTTTTGGAAGCTGGCTAGAAATAAAAAATTATTTTGATCACCAAGGAAGGCACACATACCTGCCTCTCCTGCTAGTTCTAAACTCATGCTATTCTGAAAAATAGAAAATTCAACATCAAATGTTTTTTTTTTTTCTTTGAAGGAATTTCTTAGTCTCTTTTAAAGTAATAATGCCATTATCTTCACTGACCACCTTCTGGGAAATTTTTTGTAAGAAATGTCCTTGGGTTACAAGGAGTCACTGTAACCCACAAGGAAAATTAAACAAGCTTAAACCATAAATCTAAACATTTTCCTACAAAGTTGAACAGTTTTTATAGAGACCTACCATAATTAATCTAACATCACATGTGTAAAGACATCTTCCCTCTCCTCTAGTGGGAATCAAACCCATAGTAACAGGGCTTCAGCAGCTTCCTCTTTACCTTTGTTAAGAAATACGTGAGGTAAATCCATGCTCGCATGTTTGTTTGACAAACAAATCATGAAGTGAATCATGAGCCCATGATTTTTGCAGTGCACATAAATTCATGATATTGAGTGGAACAGTCAGCCTCTAGAGCACTCAGACACTGCTATCTCCCTATTTTACTGAAGAAATAGCTTTTGACACAAGGATACAACAGAGAGAAGAAAAGCCTGTTTGTAGCTTTGCTTCTGAGGATTAATTCTGTGTTACATTACATTGGAGCTTGCTATACTCAAATATTTAGTTTCCTAGTTCTAAACCGTCATTTCCCTGATGGATCTATGGCAGATTTAAAACATGGCGTGCTCAATGAAGCAGTGGCAACAGAGCACTTCCCCTCTTATGGTTCTGCTCACTAACTAGTCATGGTGCCTACAGTTTGGAGAGACAAATTCAAGAACAACCACTGATATCTCACCCTGATCCTTTGCTAGATGCCACCTAATGTCAGGCAACACCACTACAAACTATCACTTCTACCTGAGGTAGCTAAAACTCTTCACAGTCCTTGAAATGGGATAGCAGTGGACATACCCACGGGCAAACATGTCCAACGCTGATACATGAAGCTTCTCCCGCTCAGTCAGTGGCTGCGATTTTGAAAGCATCATCATTGTTCTCATTGCACTGTCCAGTTCTTTGTTGAGCCGCACTGAACTTCCAGTGCCAATCAGCTGCAAGCCATTAGCAATGACATGTCCCATTGCTACAGAAAACAACGCAATGCAAGTTGAGCTGTACAGCATTACATTCATCTCTACATAAACACGAGAGGGAGTTTATTTTAAACAAGACTGACTTGTAGTCACAGGGGTCCAGAAGGTCTCATAAGCTTAAAGTTCTTAGAGGCTTTTCATAATAGCCATTTTAAAAGACTTGAAATGAAAAGAAAAAACCCACACAAAACTGTCCCACCCTGCTCTAGATTCTGAAGAAGTTTTACTGAATTTTATAAGCCGCCATCTTCCCCTTGTGTAAACAAAATAAGCTAAACACCAAGACACGAGGTATTATCCAGCACTTTCCATGTTAGTAATTAAAGGTTATACTCACTAAAATTTGGATCTGCAGCTATTAACTTCGAGAGAGATCCCTCAATACCTCCAAGGCTCTCATCACTGGCCCAGGTTGCGTACTGTAAAAGAGACAGAAAGAGAGGGGGTCGAGGAATCCCCAACAATATTGGGCTTTTTTCATTTGCCAGTGCATTTAAAATTCAAAAGTAAGAAAGGCAAATGACTAAAAGACAAACATTGAATTCAGATAGGGTTAGTGTAGTAGGAAAATAGAAAAACCGTTTTCTTTAGGATAGTTTGGCCACCAGCAGAACTAATAACCCTGGATTTCTATGTGGTTTATGTCAACTGGTTGCTTCTCCAGTGTCAAGCAGGATGAGCATGCTGGTCGAGGTTTTCCCCACAGCTGCAGCATCTGGCATAGCCCTCTGCTACAAGGGTTTTCTGCTGCCTGATAATACCTGAACTCCTGTGGCAACCCAATTTTGAGGCTCTCCCAGCTGATCAGAAATTTAAACATCAACTATAGCAAAGACTGTTTAATGCACAATCCCTTCAAATCACATTTTCTTACACTTTTTGGTCATACCTGTGTCAGCGTGGCATCAAATAGCTTACAGGCTTCATTGCTCGTTGTGGACAGGGCAAGTCCAGCATCTTGCCAGGCCTGCACAACAAACAAATACAAACCCACTTACTTTCCAGGCTATGCCAACAGGTTTTTAAATTGATGGTGTTATGATATTCTCATCAGCTATGCTTTTTTTAAAAAAAAGAAAAGCTAGAAGGACAATGTCAGCAGACATACAAACCTTTGTTCAGTTGTAGTTACATCTGAAGACACAATTAATTGAGGATAGCAGTGGGAATAAAGAAAGAGCAAATTATAAAGTGTATTAGAAGATCTTGATGGGTTACACATCTCGTAATGAGAGACCCATTCTTAATTCATTACAGCTCAACTTTTGGCTAGTTCCTCTGCAGCAGACACACTCCATGTAAAGTAGAGACATGGTAAAATAAAACCCTGTTCTCTTATAACTGAAGTCACTACCTTTAGTAACTTGCAGGCCAAACAGTCTGGCAAAGTAAATCCACCAAGCTGCTAGAGTTAAACCAACAAAGAATTTGGACCATAGATTTATATACAAGCCTTACAAAAAGAAAGAACACAGGTATTTGATAAAGCTAAAATGCAAAACAGAATCAGGCTGCCATAGTTTCTTAACAAGCTATGTAATACTGACTGAGGTGCTACTTCTCCTGACTAGCTGCTGGAGAATGAAAAGAGTTCATTAGGTAGATGTGCACTTTGCTCAATGGTGGAATCAAGCTGCAGCAGCTACAGCACCCTGGTTCATGGTTGTCTCCATATTGTCAAGTACCTCAAGCAACAAAATGAAAAATCCAATGCCTATTTCAAAAAGCTTCACTTACTCATGTGGGTGTCTACAGCAAATGGGCATGTAGTCTTTAGTGCTTGCAGGCCTTTCCCCCCCATACACCGGATGGCACAGAACCACAAAGCCTGTCATCTCACAAGCTGAGGTGCTTCCCTTGGCAAGCTATTCAGATATTTTAAATAATGTTTGGGTTTATTTCTACTAATAATTCTCCATTCAGCATTCCTATACTGCACCCACCACTGCCGCTAAGACTGTAAGCTTCTCAAGCAGGCTCACATTCAGCACACCATATACAGTACTGTTTAAGCATACACACATTTGAGGAGCTGCCCCAATCACTATAGCATCACTTTTATTCCAGTACACAAAATGTACAGGACAGAGATAAAAAAAAAAGACCTGCAGTAAACCAATTCAGACTCCTCCTAATGGGAGATTAGTCCTTGCAGATGCGGCAAGAATTCAGCTCATCTCATTTTACACTTTAACATATTTCCTGGTTCTAATGACCCAACTATCAAAGATTTTAAGTAACCAGGCAAAGACATCTTTGATAATATATACTAAAGCCTTCCCACTGTGATTGGATTAAAGGCTCACACTCCAGCAGCTCAAGCACTTGAGTGTTCAAATTACAAGCCTGAAAGACTAGACCTGAATATAAAATTACACATTTTCTTACAATTCATACCATATCCAGAAACAGCACAAAGAGAAGAGTCAAGAGGGTAGCAAGGTTAGGTCTGCTACACACAGGCTACCTTTCAAGATGCCCTGCAAAATAGTCCGGGAACCACTTTCATTACTGGTCATCAAAAACAAGCTCTGTTTGAAGCAGGTCTCTTTGTCTCTGCCCCTTTTGCACAACAGCTTGAGGTACTTGCCAAGTAGAAAATGTCATGCCATTTTGAGGAGATTTGTAAATGCTAAGATTCATAGGAATTAAAATGTCTGTGCATAAGCATCAGAAAAAAACAGCTGATCAAAAGTTAGTAAAAACAGGCCTGCATCCATCACTAAGGATACTCTGATCTAGTTGAGGTACACACAGTTTCAATCCACCCTAGAAAGCCTCTGCTCTGTTAAGGCTACAGCCCACCTCCTCACTGGAAGACTCCCACTCTGGCAACAGGAGGATGGCAGCAAGGCTACATCACATAATGTATGCCACTACTCTTCCAGTTGGCACACCAGGACAGCAGGCTGCAGGTAAGAACCATACCCTAACAGCTGCTAACTCCTAAGAGACTTAAAGATCTTCTCCAAACCTAATCTGTTGTCAACCATGAACCAAAGACCTACTGGGAGCACAGAAGAGTCAGCACCCCTTATCTTCTGGGTCGTACATAAGTGGTCCTGCCCAGACTACACTCACATTGTGGGGTTTTTCTGTACTCAGGTATCAGACTGTGCCTGAAGAAATCCACAAGAGAGGGAGTGTGAGTAGGTAAAAATCAGCCTGGAGAGCTTGTAAAATAATTATCACCTCCCCTTCCCACAGAGGCTGTCTTTGAGTTCTTGTACACTCATTTCCCACAACCTTCCTAACTCCAGAAGAGACTCAACTCTGTGATGCCTCTTGAAGGAGAGCATGGCTGTGGCTTTTCTTACCACTTCTTGGTGAGACCAAAGCCTTGCCCTTTCGCCTGCTCTAAGATAAGAGTTTAGTCATGGGATCTGGTGACTGTTCATCTGTTCCTTGCAGGGTGCTGTTACCACATGTGCTAGTGGCAGCTCACCAGATCTTCAAGGCTTCTTTTTTTACCTCCCCCTGCCTAATTAATCAAAAAACAACAACAAAAGGAGTGACAGAGAGAATTAGCTTCATGAGGAAGAAAGCACGCAAATTACTAACCAGTAACTAACTCCTGCAGGCAAATCTTGAACCCTTGGACTTGAAACGGGTTTAGAGCTCAAGAAGGCCTGAATCGCTTTTGGGGCCCACAGAAAGGGCAGGTGGGCGCCTGTGGGACTAGCCTGCTTCACGAGCGAGACCCAGAGGCGTTCAGAGACAGGTTTACTCCCCCGGTGGGAAGGATGCAGCAGCTCATCCCCATTTTCAGATCCCAACAGCAGCCTCACCCCACCTGAAACCCACCCTGAGCGCAAGGGCACTGGCGGGTTAGGGGAGATGAGACCAAACAGCCGCTTCACCACAGCGGGAACGGCTCTCCTCAGCGCCCTCCCGCCACACACCCAGCCCTCCCCACGCGCCCCTCGGGCGGGCCCGGCCGGCTCACACGGGAGGGCAGCGCACACCCCAGCCGGGGCCAGGGGCTCAGTGGCTGCGGCGGGGCCAGAACCGGCACCGCGACCGTCCCGCTGCGCCTCAGACCCGCTCTCACCTTGCAGTCCCTCAGCGGCGCCATGATCCACCCTAACAAACCCTCTGCGGTCGTCCAGCGGCCCCGAGCCTCTTCTCCCCGCAGGAGGAGGAGCCAGGGCCGGGCCAGCAGCGGGGCCGGGCCAGCGGCGGGAGGTGGCGGGGAGGAGGGCGGTGTTCGGCCCGTTGCCAGGGTCTCCCTGGCGAGCTGCCGCGTAGCAGCGATGCTGCCGAGGGGTGTGTGTTTTCTGTAGATTGTCTGGCTCGAAATACTTCTCGTGTGGCATCGGGTATTTCCACGCACGATCCTTCGTTTCTAAAGCTCAGTTTCTCACTGAGCCGTGCCGGGGAGGATCCGGGCTTCTGGGAAACCGTATCCAGGGAACATCCCAGCGGTCAGCGCCGGCCGGGTCGCACTCCTGCGGCAATGAGCCCCGTCTCCTTCACCCCACACCGCAATGGCAGCGCTCCTTCTTCTCTTTCAGCTCGGCTGCTGCCCCCAAGGCTTAGGGGCTTCCTCTGCCCGTCTCCAGCCACCACCCCTGCGGGTCACCTGCCGAGGTCCTTCCGGACAAGTCACTCAAAGGCAAGACAACGAGCTCCGGGTCTCATGCCTGTGGAACAGCGGCACCATGAACCTACGTTACGAGCCCGCCCCAGGAGCGAGAGCGGAGGCAGAGGGGAAAGAGGGGCGGCCACCACCCCCACCACGCTGCTTCTGGTCCCTGGACTCGGCCCCGGTGCAGAACACCTCGCGCTGGTCAGGCCGAGTCGTGCTGCAGCCAAGCCTCCTGCCAGGAAGCGCTCGTCTGCCCTCAGCCAGGCTCCTCACGGTGCAGTGCTGGTCGGCTTCGTGCGCCGCACCCCGCTGCCTTCATCGCAACGTGAGCATCGAGATGTCTGCACAGGATATGCGGCTGTTCGTGCTTTGGCCGCAGACACGCCTGATCCACACAGGGCAGCCGGTAGAGCTGGGCTGGTGTGCCCGCTTCAAGAGTGCCAGCTGGCACTACCGCTTCAGCAGCCAGGGAGGCAGCCCCTCTACCCTTCTGCTGCCCAGCAGCGAGCATCAAGACATGCCGTCACCTGCCGTCTACCCAACAACTGAGTTGCAACAAACCTGTGCCACCTACTACAGCTACCGCTTGACTGTGCGCTACAGACACCACGGGCTCCACATTGCTTCAGTAAGCATTGAGCAGATGCCTCAGATAAGCCTCAGCCTCTCTCTCAAGGTAGAGCCTGACTTGCTGCATGTCCTCAGTGTGAGCTCCAAGCTCCTTAGGGTTCCTCAACAGCCCCTCAGCCTCTCCTGGAGACTTCAGCTCCTTACGCCAAGGACACTGGCCTACAGACTGGTGGACACGCAGGCTGTAGGAGGTTGGCTCCATTCCCACAGTTCCTTTACTCTGCAGAGCAACTTCTGTGCCATTCCCACACCTCAGAACCCGGGTGGGATGGTGGTGGCCAGCATTTACTTTCATGTTGATGGAAAGAGGTTTGAGGAATCAATGGGAGAACTACATCTGCTCAATGGTACCCTGACCCTAACTGTAGGCAGAGAAATTCCCATCCGTGTCAACTTTCACCCAGGGAAGACCAGCAGGAGCACTTACATTTTCGGGTACAACCACACAACATTTTACACAACCAAAGAAAACAACAGCCCTATTTCCAGAGATGCCCCTAACACACACACTGTGTTCTACCAACACAAGGAACTCTCCTACTTACTGTCCATAGAGTTTGTGGGCTTCCAGTGGTACAAGTTCAATATGTACCTTTATATGAATCAGAAGAGGGCTTTGTTTATGTCTCCGGCAGAAAAAGACCTTGAAGTCCATGTTTTCAGCAGCAGCCCCCCTTCTCTTCTGCAGAGCTTTACTTATTTAGTGTGGTTTATCCCTGCACAGCATCCAATGCTGCAGTGTGAGTGGACCTTCCATCTGCAGCTTTTTGGAAGGCAAAAAGACAACCCTCTCCAGAACAGCACGTACACCTACAACGATCATGTAAGAAACACCACACGTTTTGTCCGTCGCTCTGCTTTACCCT
The DNA here is from genome assembly GCA_011057875.1 of Pterocles orientalis. Lineage (NCBI taxonomy): Eukaryota > Metazoa > Chordata > Aves > Pterocliformes > Pteroclidae > Pterocles > Pterocles orientalis. Next base: position 1,238,403 of record WKFP01014685.1, read on the forward strand.
TTGATCCAGAGAAATACACGGGGTTTGTGGCAAAAGTGAATTGTACTAGAAGTGCATTTACATCAGCTGTTTTGAGAGTCAGAGTCAACAACCATGCTGCAAAAACCATAGAAGCACCAGTGGCTTGCCAGCAAGAAGCCTGTTCCATACAAATGGTGTGGATTCAGAGACCTCTTCTTCACACCTCTATCCTGCGCCAGAAAAGGGGGACAACTTTTACCCTCTTTGTCAGATTGGTGACCAAATGCAAGGTTGGTATAGGTATCTATCCCTTGTGGCGAATCTATCCTGTTCAGGACACAACAACTATTCCAGACTGGTCAAAACCAATAAACTCTTCTTTGATGTATGGTGTAGACATGATACTCATAACTGTTCCCAGTTTTACTTTAGATTATGGGTTGTATCTGTTCTATTTCACTGTAGAGGTTGTCCCAATTACCACAAGAGAAGTCCTCAAGGGCTCAGATAAAATTTATATTCTGATAGAGAGGACCAATCTGGTGGCAAATATTGCAGGAGGCACATTCCGCACGGTGGGTTTTTCTGACAGCTGGACTCTTGATGGCTCTGCATCCCATGATCCAGATTCACAGGAAGGACTAAAGGGAATCACCTTTACCTGGTACTGCACTAAAGAGATGTCAGACTATAAAAACATGAAACTCAGCCCAGGACAGAGATGCCATCCAGCCCAGAGGGATTTGAAATGGTTAACATCCTCAGGTCCAGTTCAATCAATACCACCAGAATCCCTCCCAGGAAACTCCATGTACTACTTTCGTCTGGTGATTCAAAAGGACAGAAGGAGTAGTTATGCTGACCAAACTGTAAGTGTGCAGCCTGGGTCCCCACCTCTTCTGGATGTGGAATGCCTTGAAAACTGTGGTAGCACTCTAATTCCAACAGAGAGATTTTCCATGTCGGGAAAATGCACAAACTGTAGAGCAAACATCCAGCCCACCTACTACTGGTCCCTTTTTTCAGAAAACTCAACAGAAATTAGCTTTGACTGGTCTTCCAGAACCTCAACAGGGAGGTTTGGGGCTTACCTGTCTATACATGCTCTGACATTTACAAAGGCTGCACATCGATCCTACATACTTCTGCTAGAAGTAACTACCTGGGATGGTAGGTCTTCAATCTACAGATACGCATTTAATGTTAGTTCTCCTCCTAGGGCTGGAAATTGTACCATCAACCCCAACCGGGGTATAGCCTTTCTGACAAAATTTGTTGTTCAATGCAGTGGATTTTCTGATAGCAATTTACCTCTGACATATAAAGTGATAGTAGCTTCCAATGTACCCAAAACTACCAAAATAACTTCTGTGGAGGAAAATACATTTGGCACAATTCTGTACTTTGGTTATCAGCCTATAACTCCTCCATCTTTTCTCCCACTTGGAGTGCCCTCTGAGAAATACACCTTGACACTTTACATTCAAGTCCGCAATTCCCTTGGGGCATTTACCCAAGTGAATTTATATGTCCAGGTACAGAACCCACTTCACAGTCGACCACCAGCTGTTGTGTTTCATGAACTGCTGGCCTCAGTGAGCGGTTTAAGTTCACCAATGACATCTTATCTCCAGACTGGAGATTATTTTAGAGCAGGTTATTTGGCTTATCTGGCAGCCTCAGTCTTAAACTATATTAAAGACACACCAACTTTCCAGCTCCCTAAGGCTCAGTTTCGGGAAAGCCTGATTAAAACAGCCCTGAATATTTCAGTTGACAACACAATGGAAATCAACCAAATAGTTGCTTCTCTTTCTGAAGTCACAGAGGAAGCTGATGAATTGAACATTAGATCACAAGACCTTGCCATTAAGAAACTGATAGAAGTAACAGGAGCACTGAAGATACAGAGGAATGAGAGCCATTGGTCTGAGGAAGCAGAAATTCAGACCAGTGGAATACTAAGATGCTTGTCCAACATCCTGAGAGCTGCCCTTCTGAATCCCAGGAATGTCAATAGAAATGGAGTTAAACAGATCTTCTCCATCATGGAAAATTTAACGGGGATAGTTTTCCAGGGCAAAGTCCCTGGAGAAACAGAAACTCTAGTGGAAACAAAACATTGGAACATTACTCTGAAGAAAGATGAAAACTGGAACATTGCAAATGCTTTCTCTAACAGAAACACCTGCCTGAATTGCTTTTATCCGTCACTGAAAATGGGAAATTATTCAGGATTGTCCCCTGATGCTGTGATTTCCACTGCCCTTTTTGAGTTTGATGAGAACCCTTTCCCTTGGTTACGTTACACATCAGAAATCGCAACAACAGTTTTGGGGTTCAAAATGGCAGAGACCAAGGCTAATGGAGATCTAATAGGGATCATGCCTGAAGGAGCAGAAATTACTATTGCTAGGAAAGATAAGAAATCTACAACTTTTCCATTAGCAATGGGACCCGATAAAACACAAGCTTACACCACTGGAGGATTTCTTTTTGAAGTCAACAGAAATACCAAGAGCGTATACGTCCAGATCTTGACAAAATTAAAAGTCACTTTCAAGGTGCTAGTATTTACAGGCACCAACATCACTCATACTCATCCCATAGCCTCGTTTGCTGCTTTTCACAACACGACAACAGTTTCAAGCAAAAATGAGACAGCTAGTGCTGACTGTAACATTAAGGCTCCCTATGTTATCTGTCTCCCAGAGTCATTGCTGAGAGCCACAGTTCAAGAAAGCGGTACAGACACTCATAACATCTCCATTGTCTTGCTGACACATGCTGTCATAAGGTATCAATCCCAGAGACTGGTGAGCATACATGTTTTTAGTGATCAGTGCCTATTTCTGGATGGGATTCAAAGTCTGTGGAGAGAAGACAGGTGCCGGCTTGGCTCCTTGACCAACTGGCAGAGGGTACACTGTGTCTGCGATATGAAGCAGAGTGGCAGCAGTCCGTCAGTCCCCACGATGTCAACCGCATCCACGTTCAACATCAGGTTCCTGGCAGCCAAAGTAATAGTTGCCCCCAACACAGTAGATCTGGGAAAAGCCCTGATAGCGGACATACCTAAAAACCCAGTCACCCTCTTAACAGTGGTCTTTATTTTTGCAGTCTACTTTCTTTTGTCCCTTTGGGCCATTAGAAAAGACAGGGAGGAAAGGAACAGCAAAGACAAGATTATAGTTCTGCCAGACAACGACCCCTTTGATAAAGTGAGCTTTTTGGTCACTTTGTACACGGGCAGTCGCTGGGGAGCTGGAATGAAAGCAGATGTCTTTCTTCAGCTCATCGGCCAGAAGGGCACAAGTGATGTCCATTGTTTACGGCACCCACATTTTCTGTCTTTCCAGCAAGGAAGCACTGATTGCTTTCTGTTAACTACTAAGAAAGACTTGGGAGACATTAGTTCCTTCAGAGTCTGGCACAATAACAAGGGCCCATCTCCAAGCTGGTTCTTAAGCAGAGCCAAAGTTGAGAATACGTCCACCAGGGAGGCCTGGTTCTTTATGTGCAGGAGATGGCTTTCTCTTGACAAGGGCGATCACTTAATAGAAAGGACATTTTCCGTAACAAACCCCAAGACACCTCTGCCCAAAATCGATTATTTTTTGATTAATTTTGCTAACAGCCTGAGTCAGAGCCATCTGTGTCTCTCGATTTTTGCTCGCGGTTTCACTGGCACTTTGAGCAGGCTCCAGAGGTTGTCTTCATATTTAGCAGTATTATTATTCACTTTGCTTGTTAACATTATATTCTTTAATGCTGACAAGGATGAAGAAATTCCATTACACTTGAGGTATTTGAGATCAATAACAGTAGGAATTGAAAGTGTTTTGCTTATCATACCTGTGAATATTATTATAATTGCCTTATTTAAGTATTCCCAGAAGGAACCTTCTCGTCATGGTGTGCCTCAGACAGTCCTCCCGTCTGAAAAACCTAAGAACTGGAAGGAACATTTGCAAAAATTGTTCCTTTCAGGAACTACAGCACAACCAAGGAATATCAATCCCTTGGAGAACCTTCCTGGCCTCAGCAACTCACAGAGCCCACCATGTTCCAGAAAGACAAGAAGCAAGGGAGCTCCCCAAAACTGGAATGATCGCACAGTTTCTGAAGGAGATGCAAAAGCAATTGGACCAGAGGAGCAGACAATAACTGCAAATTCCCCTCCAATGGCTAAGGCCTGCCAGATAAGGCCATCATCAAATTTCACTTCCAGCACAGAGGAAGGGGACAACTTTCAGAAAGAAAGGAAACCACTAAGCGCTACCTCCATGCTCTTTAGCAAGAGACCACACATCGCTTTTTTGTCGTGGTACATCTGTCTCTCATGGGCACTAGTTATAGCTATAACTGGGATATCATCATTTTTCATTGTTTTATATGGTTTGTCTTACGGCTATCAGACTTCATTAGAGTGGCTTTTAGCATCTGCAATCTCCCTTTTTCAGGATGTGTTTCTCTTTTCAATTCTAAAAACCATGTTTTTCTCAGCTGTAAGTACTATTCGTCCAAAATACTGCAAAGACATCACATGGTTAACTCACGAAAAGCATTCTGAGATTAAGCTGGCTAACGAACTGATGAGTGCTGATGAGATGAGAGAGATGCACTTGAAACTTGCTAAAGTCAGAGGCACCAAGCAGTATAAGCCTTTAGAAGCTGATGAAATCACAAACATGCTGAAAAGAGCAAAAATTAAAGTCAAGGCATTTATTTTCACAAAAAAATTAATCAGTCACCTTGTGTTTTTAATACTGCTATTAATTTTTGCCTATTCCACTGAGAACGCCAACAGTTTCCACTACAACCGGTTCATCCGTAACCAGTTCTCTCCACGACTCTCCAGTGTAGATAAGTTAGAAGATATCTACATATGGGTGAAAGACTTGTTCTTGCCTTTGATTCATAATGACATTCAGCCAACCTTTCTTCACAAGAGCTGGTCCAAAATCATTGGTTTGCCTAGGATGAGGCAAGTGCGGGCTAAAGGTACTGAGAAAAAATGTTTCCACTCTCGTAGCTTTGTGAATAACTTTGTGATCAGTAAAAGCCACTGTCTTCACAAATACGGCAGTGACATCCCAGAGAAAGGTGACTATGCTGGCACTTGGACAAAGGTTGCCAACCAGTCTGTTTCCAAGGATGCCAGCAGTTACAGTGGGTTCACTTACCAGCGAAACAAGACTCCGTGGATCTATTATTCATATGGAGATTTGCACACGTATGGACCAGGAGGATACAGTTTTTACTTTTTCCCTGAAGAAGGAAGACCTAATTCAACAACACGTCTGGATGCTCTACAACAGAGCAACTGGCTTGATGAAAAGACATGGGCTGTGATCATTGAACTGACTACATTTAACTCAGATGCAGATCTCTTTTGCACCATCTCAGTCATATTTGAAATGTCTTATTTGGGGATCATAAAACCAAGTTTATCAATACACTCTTTTGCACTCCCCCTTTTTCATCAGCAAACTGAAGCTGAAAAGTTTGCATTTGTAGTTGTTCTTGCCTTTCTGTTCATTTACATTGTAGATGAGCTTCATATCATAGGCAAAGAAAAAAAATATTATCTTAAAAACATTTCCAATATAATCAACTTTGGCTTAAAATCAGCACTCCTCCTTTTTGTTCTGTTAAAGGTCATAAAGTTTAAGGTGGGAGCAGATATAGTGAAGTTTTACTTACTTCACCCAAACAATTTCATTCATTTTCATGCAGTTTCTCATTTAGATCAGATTTTAAGGACTACTATGGGCTTTTTAGCATTTCTTGCAATTTTGAAAACTCTAAAATTTTTTCAATTCTTTTATGATGTGCGCCGGGCACAAAGATCAATCTTGGCAGCCCTTCCTGGAATCTCCTCAATGGCCCTCATGGTGATGGTGTACTTCTTTGTATTTATGGCTTTTGGCTACCTTGTGTTTGGGCAGCATGAATGGAATTACAATAACATGATTCACTCAGCTCAGACTGTATTCTCTTACTGTGTCTCAGCTTTCAGAGATACTGCGTTTTCATCCAACAGGTTGCTGGGTGGTCTTTTCCTAGCCTCTTTCACGATGGTGATGATCTGTGTCCTGATCAATCTCTTCCAAGCTGTTATTATGTCTGCCTATGGAGATATGAAACAACCTGTATATGAAGAACCATCTGATGAAGCGCAAGCTGTTACTTTTGTATTGCAAAAGCTCACAAAAGTATTTTATCTTCTGATATGTAAAAAATCCAAAACCTGTGAGTCTGATCTTTTTCACAGCACACTCTATGGGCAGCCTGAGAGAAGACATCGGCGACATTTAGGGCTCAAGAACAGAAAAATAAATGGGAAAAAAATGGTTTATCTTGTCATATGAGCAAGGAAAGATTTTGTATTCAAGACCACCTTTGCTGTGTCATACTTGCATTTCAGATAAATGCTCATAAATAAATTATATACTTTTAAGAATGTTTTAACATTCAGTTCCTTACTAGTAATTGTGCTCAGATTTTCTCCAGGCTATTTTTGCATTGATTTCAGTGACACTTGGCTGCCATGGTGTAGTGGGTTGACCCCCACAGGCAGGTAAGCCTCCACCTGGCTGCTTGCTCACTCCCAGCAGCATGGGAAGAGAATTGGAGGGCAAAAGTGAGAAAAAAACCTCGTGAGTGGAGATAATGACAGCTTAAGAATTTAAGGGGGGAAAAGACCCAAAAGTATAAGTGATGCAAAAGCAGCCACTCACCACCTGCAGACTGATGGCCAGCCAACCTCTGAGTAAAAGTTACTTTCAAAAAACTTACTAACCCCACGTCATCTAGAGCTGGCACACACAGGAACTGGTGACCATTTCCCAGAGGTGGTGCATAAGGAGTTAGCTCAGGAGTTGGGGGGAGAGGGACTCTCGCCTCTGGCTGAGGGCAGGCCAATACAAGAGCAAAAATGGCCTAAGATGTGAGGATGCTGATAAATCCTTGCCACTCAGAGCATATAGAATAAAAAAAACCCCAAAACACAGGACGAGTTAGCAGGGTGTGGTGGGTTGGCCCTTGGCTGGGGACCAAACCACACACACCCGCTCACACAGTCCCTGCCCCCACCCAATGATAGGGGAGAGAATTAAAGAGGTAAATGGCAAAGAGGACTCGTGGGTTGAGATAAGGACAATTTAATAACTAAACTACAATAATATTGGAA
>WKFP01014686.1:22968-37307 GCA_011057875.1 Pterocles orientalis
TAAAATTCTACATTCTGTTCATGGCAAATAAAAAGTAAAGAAACTTGTTTCAGTGAAAAGAAAGTAATGAAAGAGGATCCCATGAAGTCACCTTACATTTGTTGCAGGCTGAGAACAGAGTCACGGATGGTTGCTATGGTTCAGCTGATGCGTAGTGATTTATTAAACTATGGTTACATATGACTTGAATGCCTTGGTATCTCAGGGCACAGACACCGAGTCCTTCTAGGAAATGGAATTTAAGACCCTGAATCACCTAGTTTGTAAGAGCTGCCAAATCAATGGAAAAAATGTTCAGGAAATCCTAAAGCAGAACTATGATGTGAAGTTCCCAGATATTGTTAACCACATAGTAGGTAATAACATCACACGTGCTTCCTAGCTCTTGTCACATGCAGGCATAATAAAGTACAGAATATTATTAACATTAAACATGATATTGCTGTAGTTGAATTAGGCTGAGTCTAGAGGTTGTTTTAATCCATTGAGGCAGGTGTGAATGATATGGGACTTGAGGAGTTAAAGAGAGAAACATTCAGTAAACCTGGAGCTGTTCCTTCGAAAATGACTTATACTCTTGGGCACGATATCGTCTCCAAAGCTGAACCTGGCGCAGTGTAACACAGTAAAATTTCAGTAATAAATCTCTTTCCTTTTTCAAGTTCTCTGCCAGAAGTATCAATTCATCAGCCAACAACGAACAAACTAGTGCGGAGTTAGAAAAGCAAGAATTTGCCAATCCTGCCATCTACTGGAAAAATCCTAAAACTGAATAGTCATCCAGTGTTTCCACTCAACATTGGCACCAAATCCAGCAGCTTACACAACCCTCGGGAAAAGGAGAGTCCCTGGATATCCCATGGCAGAAGTTTGCTTTCTTAGCGTAGAGCTTCCTCGATAAGGATATCTGCGCAACAGCTGTTTGCACTATTTTTGGCCATCATCACTGAGCCACATCCCAACATCCTCGCTGAGTTTTTATCCCGTCTCCCACTGATTTTGGGAATAAATTTGCCTGCCTGAAGGAAGAATGGAAAATGAGCTAAGGCCTCACTTGGCTAATAGTCAGGTTGAGAACTAAATATACCATAACAAACTGTACATCAGCTACATCAAAGTGTTTTACAAGCCTTGCTCAGAAGATGAATACTAAAAATATAATCTTTATGAGCTTATTTGTCGTTCTTTCATAGCCACATTCAATACATAAACCTAGTCATCACATGGATTCAACTGAAACCCCTCTTCCAGTAAACAAGTGCTTTATATAGATAAAAAAGGCTGTAAAAACAGCTGCTTTGTAGTTACTTAGCATGTATTAATATTCCCTCCACAAGGGCTGTGTTCTTTCCTTCATTTCTGCTCCCTTTCCAGTTTTTCAGAGACCACAAGAGCCAGCCCTAATGAAGATCGAGCTGGGAAAAGCACTTCAATCGCTTCTGGTAGCCCAACTTTAAAAACAAGGTAAGAACAGGACTTGACTTCATTTAACGGTCGCCTCGAAAAACAAAAATAAACCTGAAATTGCAGATTTTCATCCAGCTTCCAAAATAACAGCAAAGCTGTCCCATCGCTTTACATTATCGGCATTCAAGAGGCGGTTTCTTGTTTGGCTCGAGGCTATTTTCCCCATGGGCTTACAAATCCTCATGACCATGTGTTCTCACCAAGAGCAAGGGACTCTGAAAGGGTAAATACAAGCATCTGAAAGGAAGAGAGATCAGAGTATGTAAGTATTGCAGAATGCAGGAACCACGCTGAGATTTTTTTCGTTCTCGTGATCTTTTTCCTTAAAATATTACAAATCTCCCTCCTACAAATTATTCTCGGCAAAGGTTACATGTCATGTTTTCCCCAAAGAGGTGCTGCTTTGTGAAAATTAATTTAGCAGGTGAACAGAAACTACTTTTTTTTTTTGACAGTTTCTCTATTTTTTCTAATGTGCTCATTTCCATGTCCTTTTCTCACACCAAAACATTATGCCAAGTCAGTATACTCCCAGAAGTTACATTCTTATTTTGCTCAACAGTTCTGGGTATTAAGGCCCGTAGGAAAATATGGTGGAGTTACTGTTGTTCCTACTGCATTCGTAAGAACAAATCACAAGGTGTTTTTTTTCTTTCATTTTCCAAAACAATCCATTTCTAGAACAGCAAAAAAAATCCTGGAAAAATTCATCCTCCACAATCTAATGTTTTAAATTGCATTTGTGTTGAAGAAAAACAGAAGTAAAAGAGAAGCTAAAGAGAAAGCTAAAATGAAATTTAGTACCTTCTGAAATAGATACTCATTGCTAATCAAATGAAATGTTATTTCTCTAAAATAACAAGTAATAGGACAAGGGTAAACAGCCTCAAGTTGTGCCAGGGGAGGTTTAGGCTGGAGATTAGAAAAAATTTATTCACTGCAAGAGTGATGAGGCATTGGAACAGGCTGCCCAGGGAAGTGGTGGAGTCACCATCCCTGGAGGGGTTCAAGAAACGTGTAGATGTGGTGCTTGGGGACATGGGTTAGTGGGTTGGGTGGGGTTGGGTTGACGGTTGGACTTGATGATCCTTGAGGTCTTTTTCCAATCTTCATGATTCGATGAAAATCAGTAGAACAGTCCTTCATCAGTGTCCCAAGCTCACCTTGTAAATTACATAAGAGATTTTTTTTTTTAGTTCATAGTCATTTGTATAATTTTTATGATGTAACTGCATAGATAGAAGATCTCAGCTGGGACTGGAGACTCAGCAACACCAAGGAGTTGAGCCTGTCAGCAGATGTTCCGAATGTTGTGTGATCGTTTGCTTCTGTGTGGGTATGACAACATCATTCCCTTGCAGTAGGCAAAAATGCTCTTGATCTGATCAAATAAGTAGCAACATTTTTCCCTGAAGCAAATAAACACATGGCATAGTCACATCCATAATTTCTTTGGTAATCTCACTGTGTTTGGCTTTTCCGCTTGGTGGTAGGTCTTTGACTCAGCACTACAATATTTTTAACCCTTTGTGAGAGGTTTTAGAGCTGATTAGCATGTAGCCCTACCAAACTAGAAAGATCTTGGCTAATCTTAACAATTGACATAAGAGCATTAAGAAGTCCTGAGCTTGATTCTTCTCTGCATTGTGCCGTCTCTAACAATGTATCTGGAGAACAAAGTCCTTCATGCTGAAAAAAGAGAGGAGAAAATGGAATAGAAAAATAACCTTCTGTAACAGTTGGGTCCACATGAGTACTTTCTTATTTCAGGACCCCACCAAGTTCAAGTTCCTCTGTTCCTCTGACTGGAGACAGCCAGGCTGATGCTGACATCCTAGCTTTCCTTAAAGCAAGACAGAACATCCTGGATAAGAAAGGTAAATCCTGCCAAAAAAATAGGAATCCAACCCAAAATCTCCAGTACAGCATTTGAAAGCCAAAATAGCTTTAGTCCACTTTTATACTGACGCAAGTGAGAACTGATTCTGGCTGAAGTTATATTACATTATGTTCTTAGCCCTTCCAAACAGTTGAGGTTCTTCACATGTATGTTTTTTAGTAGCTGAATGCTGCAGTGTCAAACCATGAAGGCTGATTGTTTTTCTCAGTGAACTTTGTGGGGCATGCATGTCTGTGCAGCCTGCACAGTGGATTTCTTTACACTTAAGTAAATGCATTTGAATGTTGTTTCTTGGTGATTAAAATACTTCCAAAATGTTCCGCATAAATTTTCTTTAAACTGTCTTCATGGAAAGAGTGATGAGGCATTGGAACAGGCTGCCCAGGGCAGTGGTGGAGTCACCATCCCTGGAGGGGTTCAAGAAACGTGTGGATGTGGTGCTTGGGGACATGGGTTAGTGGGTTGGGTGGGGTTGGGTTGACGGTTGGACTTGATGATCCTTGAGGTCTTTTCCAACCTTGATGATTCTATGATTCTATCTGTCCTGGTTTTCAGCCGGTACAAATTTAGCTGTAACAATTGCTGCCCAATAAAGATTACACAAATGATTGCACTGTACCTACCCCATGAGGCAGACTGGCCCCTGTGTCCAGCACAGTGTGCCCCTAACAGGTATTTCATGATATCAAGGTCTAATGAAACTTTCTATGGGTATTTGTCACCAAATCAAGCACCGAGACCAATCATAGGTAGGCAATAAAGTTCACTCTCCAGCGTAGATAAGTAAAATTGGCAGGAAGCAGAAAGCAATAAATACACAACGGTGGCACTGTGAGGTAGCCTAAAAGTAATTCATCATGATAAAGAAACATGACCTGTGATTTGCTTTTTTTTTTTTTGCATAATAGTTTTTAGTGGCAGCAACCAATTAGAGCGAAGACGAAAGCGGTTAGTGGTTACTGAAGCACTAAGTTTCCATCAGCACTTGAGTGCTGATGACAGCATTATTAGGCAAGCTATCAGCACCTGGCAGATGGTGTGAGCACTGGCACAAAGTGGGGGTTCGGTATCACACTCCTTATCAGAAAGATGTCAGGTAAACACACAGTGGCTGAAAAAACAGCCTCTCTACACTCATCCAAAGCAAACACGTAACACACTTAGGCTTTGGATCCCTTTTGTCTTTGTTTAGAAAAGCTGTTGTCAGGTTTCTTCTGCAAATGAAATTAAGTTGAATTTATAGGTAGCTCACCAGAAGAAGGGTAGAGATAAGTGTCTCACAACAAACATTTCAGGCCTTTAGAAAGGTCCAAATCTGACTCATCCTGTGCACTTGAGTAATCTAACTACCACGAGCACATCTTGCCCCGTGACCATCTCCTAAATCACACCGTATCGGGAATGTCGTTCTCAAATGACTTTTCCATCGTGATTGTTTTTCAGCCAGAGGCTATTACCCAGCATCATCCATCCGTTTCAGAAGGGACTAGGCATTATCAACGTTGACAGATACTAGACCCCGAGTTGTAAAAGGTATTCTTGCAGAACAAAGGACAGTCAACAGTTTCAAAATTGTTCTGAAGTTCAGTTAGACAGGATGAGCTACGTGCTGCCCTAAGGGGCTGAAAAGGAGTGGAGTTGGATTTGGTCATCCTGTCAATGGATGACTCAACCAATCACTAAGCATAGGCAGGAGAAAAAAAGTGAAGAGGCTTTGTAAGTATGACCAGCATCTTACCCATGACACATCAGGTCCCTACACATTTGTAAGAGACAGCTCAGCAACAAGTTCTGAGAAGGATTTGGAATCAACCTCCAGATAAAAGGTTTTTCTTCCTTGACTGCTTATGAGGAAAGGGGAATCCTCCCAGATTTGAAGGATGAAGCCACTGATAGCAGGAACCATTGATGAAAAAAAAAGTTTGTAAATTCTAATTTAGCAAGATGAAGGAGGGTAAAATCTGTGGATGAGTACTACTAAGGAAGTACTTTGTGCTGCGGCACCATAGTGAACCCTGGGGACATTTATGAGGTGCAGTGGTAGAAGAGAATGGGCTGGGAGATTCCACTATTCCCATGTCTGTGACAACCTTGTATGTTCCCTTTTCCTGTGAGCACATCACTTTGCTCTTGCCTGACTTGTTTATAAACTACAAGGAGACGTGAGGCATCATTGCTTCCAACCCCATCGCAGGAGATGGAGTGTCTCTGCATCGTTGGCTAGATGGAGTTCCCGATAAAAGTTGCATCCAAAGCAAAGGAGAACTGGAAGGGTTTCTTTTTGGGGGTGGGGATGAGGACTTGGTTTTGTTTATAAAGAAAAACTATGAGAGGTAGAGTTTTCCTCAATCCATTTCAGTGTCTCAGTCCGGTCCTCTGTTGTCTCCTTGCCATACTCTCATGAACGGAGATGTTCAATGAACATTTCTGCGTTTGCGCACCAACGTGCCCGCTCCCTGCGTGATTATTACACGCAGAGTGCCGCGCAGGAAACAACGTGAGAAAGCACAGGGTCAGCCAAACCAAAGTCTGCTAGGTCTGAAAAATGTCAACACACTTACTGCTCTTTCCTGTGTTGATCCCGACCCTTTCAAACCGCTACGTCCGTATCTCAGAAGCAAACTCAGGGCCTCCCCTTGACATTAGCTGGGGAGGCGGGGGGAGGATAAATGTGAGCAGAAGCCAACAGAGTGGAAAATGAGTTTCACCAACAGAAAGCATGGGAATGCTCAGTGTCCTTAGCGACAGTAATGCGGGGAGGGAATGAGAGCTCTCTGTTAACGCTCTCCATCGTTCCCATTTGCTTTCTAAACAGAGCAGGTGTATTCGCAGGGGCTTGCTGGGGTTGTTAGAGTTGTGATAACTGCACTGGAAAGCTTTTTACAGAGAGCCACACTGCAAACATGCTTTTTTTGGTTCAGTTTTTCGGTTTGTTTTGTTTTTTCTTGTTCAGTCTTGAGGTAGGGAAATTAATAGATGAATGATTTTTTTTTGTCTTAAAAAATTTAAATGAAAAAAATTTTTTCCATTCTTTTGTCTTGTGTTTCTGAAGTTCTTTTTAAAGCTGACACCATAACCTGAAATACAGTCTAATATATTCTTTATCTCCTTTCAGGCTTGGGAAACAAATGAAATTCTTGTTGCAGTCTACCATTTCCTTTCAGAAACAGTTAAAGACCTTTATTTACCTGCTTGGAAGAATGCTCTGAGCTTAAGATTGGTGTAATACACATAACACAAAAGAAGAGCTGGGACAAAAGTGCATCCAATAACAGAAAACTATATAAATATGTAAAACCATATAAATAAATACAAAGTCTTTCTTGCTTCTTTTGGAAATGTTCCTATCATGTGGACAGCAAAGATAGCTTATTCGGTACGTAATAGTCTTAAGAAGTGAAGCATACACTTTTTAAAAAAACTGCTTCCAGTCTTCAAAGGTTGCCTCTTGAGTTCACGGGAAAATTCAGGTTGGAAAGGACCTCAGCAGGTCTTTAATCCCGCCTCTTGCTCAAAACAGCATCAGCTACAAGATCAAACCAAGCTGCTGAACGCTTTTTTCAGGCTGGTCTTGGAAACCTCCCAAGGATGGAGACTGCATAACCTTTCTGAGCAACCTGTTCCAATGCCTGACTGTCTTCATCATGAAAAAGTCTTTCCTTATGTCCAGCCTGAACTTTCCTTTTTTGCCCGTTTTCTCTCTTCCTCTCCCAAGCCATGCTGTCAAAGGTCTGGCTCTATCTTCTTGATGGCCTTCTCACGGTGATGGACAGCTTCCTCTTTGTGTCTTCTTGTCTTCATGAAAGCATTGATTGCTTCAAGGAAGTTTGTTTGGCTATAGATGAACAACGTTACTTGTTTTAATAATTATAATAATAACAATAATAATCTATTTTCTACAATTTCTAGATTAACTTGACATAACCCAAGCATTTAGCACACTGGAGGAACAATCAGAGGCCCCCATTTATAATGGTCTTGACTCCTGCCTAAGCCACCTGTAACACAGTATCGCTAAGCACAGAGATTCTCCTGTATATCTGACTCCTGTCTGTTCACCGGGATATCTAAGATGCTGGTTAGTTAAAGGTTTATATGGAAAATACAAATTATTTATTATCTCCATCCAGTATAAATCCAAATATCTTTTTTCGTGGATATTTCTTGGGGAAGTAGCTCTACAGTGCTAGTTATCGTACAGATATTTCCGGGATTACACATTGTGGACCATCTCATCTATTTCAAGGCATTTCCAATCCTTCTATATAGTTTATTTCAGGAGAAGATAGGCATCCGCTGGTCTCCTACAGCAACATAGCTTCTGGGATGGTCAGGATATGACCCAGACTTATAATAAAGGACTAAAGGTCTGTTCTCATTTATGAATCCGCCAGGGATCTAGACATGGTCTGGAACCACACCAGTGAAACCCTTCAGCCCACCAGCTTATGGCTTGTGCATTGGTCTCCATTTTTGTCACTTCTTGGCCACTGCAGCTTTCAGGAGAGCTCCAAGGAGAAAATGACGTAACCTTACATTGAGTTTCTCTTGCGTGGAAGATGGACATGCCTAATTCCATCTCCCTTTTTCACTCCTGTGGTTTTTACGAAAGAGGCTTCGAGGTGGAATGATGAGGTTTACACACGTAACAGTGTACATATATATTGTAATATCATCCCGAAAGATTATTTTCGTGTTCTTACTTGGTTTTATCAATCATAGGATGCAAGTGTTTTATGTCAATAGTGTGAGCTGAGAGCACTTCAACGTAATCAAACGTAAAGATCTTGTAAATGTCACCTGTAGCAAATATCCAGCTGGTGAATATGGATGCCAACGAGATGAAAATCAGGGAATGCCTAGTTACGTATAGTATGCTTGGTAGCTATATATAGAATTTCTTTGACTTTTCAAAGTCCATTTTTAATAACCAGAGAAATCGAACTTCTGTTTTTAGATTATTTCATATGAATCACTTTTATTGTTGCTTGAGTCAATGTTAAATGATCTTTTTTCTAATTTCTTTTTCTCTTTCACTTCCTGCTATGTTTGCTTTGAAACCTCACTAACAAGGCAAGCAATGTAAACTGGATATTTGTGATAGTTCCCATCCATACCTTGATTTGAGACCACCACAATACCATTGAAGACTTTTGACTAAAACCTTGTTTTCCCTTCCCTTGAGGGAAACCTCAGGGGCCACACCTGAGATTTTCTAAAGATTATCTTCTGTTTGTGAGGTGCTTCATTTGACAGAAACAGTGTACCGAACAAATAGTTGTATTTGTGGGCCAACGATGGGTTTACCCAAATGCATTTATACAGATAAGGAACAGAAACAACAAGGTCTACCTCCAGTACAATACAGAATTTAAGGAAACTTTTTTGTTCCCCCCCAAAAAAATCTCTCTGAAAAAAATACGGTTGAAATCTTGGAACTATTTGTATCTTTTACCTGAAAATGCTTCATGTTTTCACCTATGTGAGTGTAAATCAGGAAAATTAAGATCCTGAAAGTAAGCCTAAGTGGGCATTTTTTCTTAAGGCATAATTTAAACTGCCAAGTTTGTTTTCTGGAATGTTTTCTTGAACAGAACTGAACAGAACAGAAGGGGACGTGAAAGAAGTTCTGTGCTGTATTTGTTCGTTTATAACTTAATTAATAGTTTCATACCCTTACTTGTGAAACCTACTTCAGCTGTGGGAATTTGTCTCAGCCCAGCTATGCAGATGTGTTTCATCCATGCCAGAAAACCAGTGGGCTAGCATAGGACCTGTAAACGACAGCACGACAAACATCTGGATCTCTCACCAGAGACAGCCCGGCTGGTGTGACGGGCAGTTGTGCAACGTCCCAGGCTTGTCTACCCGTAACATTTCACCAGCTATGGAGCAACAAGCTGTACCTCTTAATTATGGAAATCAAATGCAAGAGAGAAGTTCTTGCTAGATACTCTGAAAGTCGTTGTCATCCTTAGCACACACCGAGAGAAGGCCTCCACTCCGTGATGAGTAAGTTGGACATCTCAGTTGCTTCAGATCAGTTTGCTTCCTAATGTTATCGCAGCGCTCGGTAATCCGTGCTGCTATAGCTTCTGTCTCCCAAATGTTTCACCGCAGCTGAAAGGCAATGCCAGAGCACCTGGGCTCCAAGTCCTTGCATGTTACACTTCCCAACTGGTTCCTTCCTGTCCCCCATTCCCGGCAACAGAGTGGTCCCAAAGTGCATCTTCTGGGAGTTCTCCACAATACTTTTCACCTCTCCGAGTGACAAGTGGCCTTCTCCTGCCAGCCAGTCATCCTCCTCTGGGTGCCACACAGCTGGCCCTGGGCTAGCGGCACAGTTCAGATGGCAAGTCCAGGGTTTTCCCAGATCCAGGTGTGAATGACACTTTTCTCTGAGCACTACCTCTTGTTTGAAGGTAGGTGAAAAACAATCCCAATGCCAAGCAAAGGAAGGATATCTATATCCAGAACATTTTAATGCGAAGGGAGTTGAGTGCCCAAACTGCAGCCCTAGGCACGTGGCTCTCTCACTCCGTGTGTGTGTTTTCTTTCAGAAGCAGCGTGGCATAGATGACACCAGCCATAAAGCTCTTCCCACCACAAAATACGCAAGCCCAGCTCCTTTCCAGTGGCTGATAATCATTGAGGCTCCCATGAGTGAACCTCGGATACTTTTTTAGCTAACGATTAACCGTAATCCCTCCTTCCCCCTTACGCATTTGGATGAGAAGGGCAATACCCAGGCTGAAAGCAGCAGGTGGGAGAGGTTCCTTCTCCAACTCTACGGACTAAAGGCTGGAGTCATCTGACAAAGACCTGGGAAGCAGCAGGGCAGGCAGTGAGGGGACTGATCTTACTCGGGTTAGAAAAGAAAGAGAAAGTCTATCTTGTGACCAGGCTGGATTCAGGATGTTTATGAGCTTCCTGGGGCTGCGTTCGCTGGTGCCAGCGATGTTTGTATGGTGCAGACGGCAGCTGTTGACTTTTCCATTCATTCAGCTCCAGACTCTTTTTTGTTCTGGGGAATCTGCTGTCATTAGACAGTTAATTGTACTTTCTTGTACCGAGCTCTAGTGTTTAGAGGAAGGCTTCACTTGTCCAGACTTTCGGAGTCTATCCGTGACTCCGTGTTGGTATGACCCTGGGTAAGTGATTCAACCCCAGTTTTACTCCAGATTCCCGGGTTGGAAAACAATACCAGTCTCAGAGGGCTTCTGTCAGGCTTCATTTATTTGGCTGAGATCTTTGGATAAAAGTTGTTTTAATAGGAGAAAACCACTATGATTCACATTCTTATCAAGCCATAAACGTTCTCCCTTTATTTTGTGCAGAGAAGAGATGTGGAGGGATTGAATTTGCCTGTTAGCCTCGTTTCGTATACCCCTGCTAGCCGTATGTTCTGTTAAAAAAATGTCCAGGGCAGTAGCTGGGAACATGGGTGTGTGATTCCCGGGTGTCCTGGGGAGCACACATCTTGGGACAGTAACCGAGCAAGTACCGAGTAGCGACTGGCAGCAGCATGCCCGTCCTCGCCGGACACAACCGGCAGATCAGCTGGACTCCGCTGCTGGTACTGGGCTATCTCTTCTACCTCCTCCTGGGTGCTATGGTGTTCCAGCTGCTGGAGAAGCAGGCAGAGACACACTTTTGGGACCAGTTCCAGCTGGAGAAGCTCAAGTTCCTGCAGAACTACACGTGCTTGGACAGGCAAGCCCTGGAGCAGTTTGTACAGGTAAGAGGAACAGGCTCCTGTTCTTTTGGCTCAAGCATTTTTTTTGGTTAGAAGAAATTATCCTGTTCTGGCCAAGCATGTCATAAATTGATCTGCTGTCCCTGGTATTAAAGGATGAACTGTATGAGAGAAAGGCAGAGGTTTCTCAAGCCCATTCACATACCTTCATCTTGATCTATTGCACTTCTTGCTTTTCCCAGCCACGAACTCCCAAAATCTGCAAATCCGCTGATGCACCTTCATGCTACCTTGCAATAATTTCAACTTCATGGTTTTCAGCTCCTTCATTAATTATTATAGAGGAACTATGCATGGGAATTAAAAAACAAGAATCAAACCTACAAGAATTAGGTTGCCCTTCCAAACCTGTGCACATTCTGCCCTTCTTTTCTGCCAGAAATTGTCTGCTGCGTTTGAAGGTGGTCTTGCACTTCCAGGCCTCTAAAGAAAAGATAAAGTCACCCCTCATAAGCTGTGTTATTTATCACTTATAGTACGAGATAGAGGGCTTTTGTGCAATATGGGTTGTGAATTAATGACATCTTCAATTACATTTTGAGCTATTCTTCAAAACAGGAGAGAAATTACAAACCCCTTTTCGGTATTGTTATAGACAAATCCTCTCATTCTCTTATTGCAAGAACTCAACAGAAATCCTTGAACTTTCACTTTCTCCATGCTCAGAATTTATCCAGTTGTGTCAGAGGGTTGAAAGGTTTGGTTAAATCTCCAATACCCGAGAAACCTTAGGGAAGGCTCACATGTGTCCAGATTCTCCTCCCTCTGGCTCCAGAGGAGCTTCTGCTCCGAGAAGGCTGCTCAGAGATTTACCTTTTGCTGTGTCTCTGCTGAATTAAATACATTTAACTCGTAAGTTGTTCCATACAAAACCGGCTGAGGGCACCAGATTATCATCTACGATGCACCAAGCTTCAAAGTACTTAGATTTGGAAGACCTCAAAGGAAATGTCAGCGCAAGAGCCCTCTGACTCACCTGTCATTTATAAGACCTCTTAAGAAATTTGTCCAGCTCTTACTGATAGCAAGGAATAGAAGTCTTTCCATATTAAATTTCTAAAACTAGCTCAGGGGAGCAATCATCTCTCTCTACTGCTCTCATGGAATCTGAGAATCAACTCAGGGTTTCTTTTTGCATGTCCGTTATCACTGATAATGG
This sequence comes from Pterocles orientalis, assembly GCA_011057875.1. Taxonomy (NCBI): domain Eukaryota; kingdom Metazoa; phylum Chordata; class Aves; order Pterocliformes; family Pteroclidae; genus Pterocles; species Pterocles orientalis. The sequence goes on from WKFP01014686.1 coordinate 35,251, forward strand.
AGTTACCACTTATTATGCATTCACTTTTGACATGAATCAAATTCTTGCCTTTCCGTGCCCACGAACTGCGTTGGCTCTGCTTGGCTAAAACCGCCCAGCTGAGAGGTGGCCCTGAGCTGCAGCTCCTGAGCTCAACAGCTTGGGAGAGGGCAAGTCCCACCTCTGGGATCTAATGTATCTCCGGTAAACATGCTTCGGTCAGGAAATTATGCCATTCTGACAGCGTCACTGAGAAGCAGATTCATTGAGTAAGGAAGTTCTTAACTCCTAGTTGTGATTCTGTCCATGCTTCTTCTGCCCCAAAGGAACCGATATAAATATTGACCAAGAGTCTATGACCACAGGTGGCTGCAATGTGCATTGGCAGCAGGACGGGAGCAGAAATGGCAGGCTGCGTTTATTCCCTCTGCATCCTACTATAGCTTTATGTAGGCTTCATACTCTTACTGTAAATTATAGAACATTGCTTTTACTTTCTGGCTACGTCTGCTCCCAAAGGCAACAGCTGCTCTGTTCTCACTCCAGCCATAACCATTACCCGAGGTGTAGGTAGAAAGGATCTAGGAGCCATTGTAACTGTTCCACATGGACCTGGTTGTTTAGGAACGATTCTCCTGGGCACCAGGGTGTCATTTCTTTCATGGGGTCATACCTAAAAGCAACCATCATACTAAGAAGTCCGGCCTTGTCAGAGTATGTCTCAAGTGTTCAACATTCAGCATGGCCTTACTCTTCCATGTTGGCTTTCATGATGTGAATGTAGCTCCTCTGAACTCCTGATAATTTGACATGTCAAATTCTTCCCATTCTAAGAATAAGCTTTTAATGGATAATGTAAAGTTCTTTGTCATATTGAAAAGAAACTCTGCTGGCACTTCAACCATGAGATCATATGTGACGATGGCTAACAACCCTACCTGATGGACTTGACCAACGCTGTAGGATTTTTTATTAAAGGAATAATAATAGCTGTTAAACTTTGGATACTCAATCCACCAGCACAGATCAGCTCATACTGCAGAACCTATGCAAAATAAGATCCTTGTACTGGGTACAGTCACCACATGAGCAATCCTTCTGGCAGTGGTCACAATTTGAATGAAGAAAGAATATCTTCTTTGGTCTCATACGCCTGGAAACAACTAAAGCTGAGGTTGCTGTTGGATCCTGCTCATGTCTTGCATCATACAAAAGTGTCTAGAAGAGATGAACAATTCCTTCAGTTGTGGAACCTATTGTGGAACCTATCCTGCTTCAATGGACAGATATCCAGTGACAGGAGTTCAGGTCTGTTTCCAAGTTTTGCCGTGTCAGCACAAGGCCATTTTAGTCAAACTCTGCCCTGTTATCTACACTGTTTATTGCTCTGCTTTCTCGAGATGATACTTACTTCTCTCTTTTTTTCTGACATTCTTCCTGATTTGGTCTAATGGGGTTGCTCATCTTTGCTCCTTTGACCTCTTCTGCTTCAGGTCCTCATGGAAGCGTGGGGAAAAGGGGTCAACCCAGAAGGAAACTCTACGAATCCCAGTAACTGGGACTTCAGCAACTCCTTCTTTTTTGCAGGAACTGTTGTCACCACTATAGGTGAGATTCTCTCTTTCCTTCTAAATTGGAGTTTCCTCCAGCTGTCCTGTAAACCCCCAGAAATGTGCAATTGGTGGAGAGAATATACCTGCAAGACAATCTTGACTACTGTGGGTTATGGTTTTCTATGGGTTTCCAATCATACCTGTACATTTTCTTGTACATCCAGTGTATTACACGTGCAAAAAAAAAAAAAGCTGAGCACCTGCTTGGTACATGCAATATCATTTAGAACATCCACAGCGCATCCTGAGGTTGCTTTGAAGCACTCAGTTGCACCCACCACAAAATTAGAGACCTGTAGAAAACGACAATACTCTTTAAGAGTGATATTTTATGTCACCTATTCTGTCTGTAGTAATGAATGCACAGGGCTCTATCATAAGCTGTGGCAATTTGTAGGCAGATTTAATTGTAGAAAATCATAAGTTGCCAAGTTCTGAGCTTCCAAGGCTCAGAACTTCCCATGA
>WKFP01014686.1:43002-55022 GCA_011057875.1 Pterocles orientalis
TTTTGCGCTCCGTGGGCTGCTTCCTGGGAGCGGGAGCGCCCGGCGCCTGGTTGCCTGCGGGCGAGTTGCGCTTTTCCTGAGCTTATCACCCAGTGTTTCGGGTTTTGTGTTTTCTTTCTGCTCGTCGAAGAGTTTCTTTTGCTCTCCCAAGAGTTGTGGCAGGGGGGGTTTGGAAGCGGCTGGGTTTCTCACGCTGCGGGAATGAGCTGGGGGGGGATGCAGGTGGTTTTGCTTCGCTGTTCACTTGTTAAGAATGAATTCTAGCCCATAATAGTAAATTCTAACGGCAAGGCTTTGTTGTGGTAACTTTTAACTGGTTTTCTTTATGTAAGTGTCAAAATTTTTTCAATTTTCTACTTGTTATTTAAAGGGAAATGGAAAAAATCTGGGAACACCAATATATCCTTAAAAATGTTTCTGAGGATGTTTTGCAAAATCTAAAGCAGGACAAAATGTATTAAAGCCCAAGTGGGTGCATTTTATGATATCTGTATGAGCAGAGTGGGGTAAATGGATTCTCTCCTTGCTCAATTTTTGTCTGAAAAACTTCCAATATTGAAATAATTGAATATTTACCCAAATCATTCTAGTTCAGTGGGTGCTGGTGACCGAACATGTGGTGCCTGCTTTGGTCCTTCTGCCTCTAATAGATGTTGCCAAACAAAATTTAAAAAAAACAACCCTCCAAACCATAAAACCTTGGTGTTTTTTTGTAGAAGAGGTGTTTGGTGGTGGCTGAAACTGGAGCAGCTGGCCACCAGAGTTCAAAGGACTTGGATAAGTGTTTTCAGGTGGTTTTTATTTTCCCAGCAGAGAGAAAAAAAACCATCATCAAACAGATAACCTGGTCAGGAGTTTCAGCAAGGCCCTGGCAGTCAAAATTCTGCTGATAACCTCTGCCAAGCTCTCATCCCTTGACATCATCCTTGCTCCTGCCCTGGGGCTGGAAGGATTTCCCTTGATGACAGTGACGAGGTGACAGTAGTGGGGAGAGGAAGGTGGTCACGACAGAGTAGGACCAAAAGTCTTTCTGATGGTTTGTTTTGCTGTAGGGTGACCTTTGCTACTTTATAACTTTCACAGTGAGAAATTAATTTTAACAGATAATCCACAGGGTTGCTTCTTTCCTATACACTCTTTTTCTAATTTCCTTTGGGGGAATTGCTTGGATACTGTACGCGTGCTTGAAAAATGAGCTGGTTTTTCCGTGCAGTCAGTTGTTACTGCAGTAAATCACACACAGTTTATCGGGAGGTGTCATCACTGGCCCTCTTCAGATAACAAACTCCTGTTCTAGATACACGGCTGATTATTTGCTAATTAAGAAAGACCTATAAAGAGTGATTGTGAAAACATAAAGCAGCGTGTGAATTTTAATTGCTTTGACATTAGTGGCAGTTCCTCATTGTTTTCTTACAGCTCTTTCATCCTAGATAATTCTAAATTCTGTTTATTTTAAGTGTATAGGGGCCAATAGGGAATAAAATCCCAGTTTGCTAAGCAGTGTACAAACATCAGTTTACAACCTGTTTATCACTTAGTTCCTAGTAACCAGCCGGGAGTGGAAATCCACTCTTCCAGCTCTTGCACAAATGGAGAGCAAGCGAGAGCTCCTGCTTTGAGGATGGGCAGGAGGGAAGGCAAAAGCAAACAGACCATGCTGCGGTAGCCAGACCTGGGAATTCTCATTCCGTGGTGTCTGTGGCTCAGATCCTTTCCAGGGGAGAAGTAATTTTCTAATTAACAAAATAAAAGACAGGAGGAGGTGGAAATCCTAGACCAACAATACAAACTGAAGGGCAGAGGAGAAAGTGTGACAGAAGTGGTGACATCTGTAGTGGTGGGTCCCTGCTTCCCACAGCTGGGTGTTGGGTGGTTTGGTTTTGGGGTTTGTTTTTTTTGCCTGGAGGCACTGGCTGGCTCTTCTGCTGTGGGATGCTGATCAGATCCCCACTTCCTAAACAGGCTGGGGGTAGCCCATGGGAATGTTGTCTGTACAAGCAAATAGTAGGTGTGTGCTTGTGTTTGTACATATATATGTGTATAGAGAAGGCTGATCTGCATTTTTCTTGGCTTTCATTACCGATGCTTAGAACAAGGACAGCGTAGGGGACAACAGAGGGACTCTGGCCACATGTCCCTCTACTGTGCTTCCAGTAACATCTACTTAAGGAAGATGTAAGTTTGGTTTTCTCGACCCATCTCTCCCAGGCTATTTTTCTGACATTGGACACAGTCTGTGATTTGAACATGTGTTCATGAGGAGCAAGATCGAGAGCAAACAGTTCCTCGAGAGCTATTAGACAAGATAAAAAGAGGGCAGAGCAGCATCTGGCTTTTTATTATAAGCATGGCAGTCATCTTCACGTGCCAGAATTACTTGCTGTGAGGTTGCATCAAAGGAAGCTCTCAATGATAAGACTCGCAGAAGACAAACAAATGTTACCGTGACATCCTTTTCATGCTACCCTTTTTTTAAGTTTTTTTTGTTGTTACATACGTATTTCACTAATACAGCTGTTTCCTCTATTTATTATATTGTTCTATCCACTGTCTGTTATTGTAGGTACATAATGCTGCTTAAACCCAGTTACTTATATAAACTGGGAAGGAGTAAATGACAGCTGAGCTAAATTAATATTTGTTTTTTGTCTAGAAAGATTTAAGGTGTACTGAAGAGGACCTAACTCTAAAAGGCAGGCCATAAACTAAAACTCGTGGATCTAGGTTACTGTTATCTCCAGAGTTGGCAGCTAGAGCTGCACTGAGAGTTTTAGTTCATGTTTACAAGAGCAACAAGATCCCACATGGCTGAAAGATCCTCATCAATACCTTGGCTTGCACTGACATTGAGCCAGCAGAGATTTGTGCCAGCTGTCAGGAAATACAACCCTGCAAATAGGGTTTACGGGAATCACCTTGCCCAGAGATGGTGCAGCAGTGACCATGAAGGGGTGAGCATCAGCCATCACCTGTTGGTGATAAGGGACTGTAAGGAACAGCATTGCCTCTTGGTATTGCGGAGCAGTGACATCTGCATAGGACCCACTTCAGTCAGATATCCATTGGCTTGTCGCAGATGAAATAGTGCTGATCCCCTGTAAGTGTTCTTTCCAATTTCCTTCTTATCAAAATGTGCTACCACTTGGGTTAAGTTACAACCAGTTCGTTCTCCTCCAAACCTGCGAATTAAAAAGAACTCTGGGTACCCTGAGTGTGCATTCTGTGCTTATCATATCCTCTTGTACTGGACCTTTGACAGAAGTTCTTAAAGAGAAAAATCTTTATAAGGCAGTAGGCGTAGAGTATTCTGCAAGGCAAGAGGCTAGCACTGTATCGTCGGAAGGCAAGAAGACCTGCTGATGAACTGTTGTTGCTGGTTAGTTGACTCTAAAGACTTGGGGGGGTGCCTTCTAAAAAGATAAATGGTCATTCTTGTCACTTGTTTGAAGATGCGAGCTCCTCTCACACGGTCATCATACTCTCTCCTTTTTTTAAATGCAACTAAAAGAAAAATAACGACAAGAACCTCTCGGTTTTCCAGGGGTGCTGCGATGCGCCCTGTTGTGCTCTGCTCTGTAGGTGATACAGGCAGTTCCAGAGGAACTAGTACCGGTTATATCAGCAAGCGTGGCTGGGGGAGGCGGGGGGACAGTTATTTGATCAAGTCTCAGGTTATTCAAGTTAAGGGAAGAGCTGGGTTCCCTTGAATTCATCACGCACCTTGTGCCTGCTCTCGGTCAGAATTCAGGCAAATTTCTACTCCAGGCAAGGACGGGGGATCAGAGCTCAAGCTGGGAAAGCTGTGATAAATAATCTATTAATTGTTTTGAAGTTAATTGACCTTCGTCCTCGCAATCCGAGACCAAGGTTAACGATAACCGTGTTTTACAGCTGGTATTCTGTGCGATGTAAATACATGTTTATATACCAACATTGCACAGAATTTCCAGGGCACAAGGTTGTGAATTTGTATTTTCTCTTGAATCCAAATGGCAGTTTGGTGCCTTGGGAACACCTCCTTTCCCCCTCATTGATAGACTGTGATGGTGAGGAGAGGGAGTGTCTGAAACGAGGCAAACAATTGTCAGGAGGGCACATACTCCCTGGAAAAGTTGATTTTTTTAAAAAATTTTTTTTTGTATATGAACATGTAAACTTCAACTAAAAAAATTTCAGCTAAACTTGGGAATGAAGTTTCTTGCTCCAGTCTGTGCATACACTTGAGCCTTCCTTGAGAACTGCTTTGAAATGCAATTGGGAAATAACTGCAGGCAAAGGCATCTTGAGATGACTGTGGACTCTGGCCAAAATGCCAAGTTCAGAAGCACGGGGCAACAGCAGCGACTGGAGCTGTGGTTTGTAAGAGGGTCACTTGTATGGCTCCTTCCATCATCTGTGGAAGTGCAGCCCCAGAGCTGTCAAGGGCTGAAAAACAGGCTCAAGCAGTGATTTTTTTTTTTTTTTTTTCCAATAAGGAAACCAGGACAATGTTGTGTTTGGATGTTCCTGCAGGAAGACCCAGCAATGATAACTGATAGTAGACGGGAAGGAACGAAGGGGTATTGCTGCCCTAAAATAAGTTTGATAAGTCAGAGAGACATCGGCAGAAATCCCCAGCTTCCTCGTGGAGCTACCAATGAGCTTGAATTAAAGGAGGGAATTGGAGGATGCACAAAACCAGGCATCATGAGCTAAACACATAGCAGTCGCTGAGCTATAAATTATCTTTTTTGGGGGAGGAAGTGCAGAAAAGTGAAATTATGTCGTGCAGGTGTCTGTCAGTAGAAACCAAAGCAGAACTGAGTTGTTTCTTTCTGATTATTTTAACCACCTGCCTGTTTCCTTCATCCTCTTCCAGTTGCACATGTGGCTTCTCAGGTTCCCAAAATATCAAGCCCAAGCTCTGCAATGTCGAGATTCGTTGTGTTTGAGCAGCTGGTGGTATCGACTGGGGTCTTGGGTCAGGCGATGCTGGGTTTGAGACGCTGCTTTCATCAGGTGCCTCGTAATGCGTTAGGTTTTGGAGTGTACAATTAAGAGAAAAAGGAAAAGCCCTGGGGTTTCAACTCAAAATTGGTGTCAAGCAAAAAAAAAAAAAAAAAAAAAAAGCTGAGCACCTGCTTGGTACATGCAATATCATTTAGAACATCCACAGCGCATCCTGAGGTTGCTTTGAAGCACTCAGTTGCACCCACCACAAAATTAGAGACCTGTAGAAAACGACAATACTCTTTAAGAGTGATATTTTATGTCACCTATTCTGTCTGTAGTAATGAATGCACAGGGCTCTATCATAAGCTGTGGCAATTTGTAGGCAGATTTAATTGTAGAAAATCATAAGTTGCCAAGTTCTGAGCTTCCAAGGCTCAGAACTTCCCATGATGGCCAGCAGCCTGAAGGTAAAGCCTTTTCACGGAGCTGTTTTCTTCATTTTTTTTCCAGGTTATGGTAACCTGTCCCCCAACACAGTGGCAGGGCAGATCTTCTGCGTGTTCTATGCCCTGTTCGGAGTGCCACTCAACCTGGCCTTCCTTAACCAGCTGGGGAAAGGTCTCAATGCTCATCTGATTACCCTGGAAAGATGGGTGCAAAAGCCAGGTCGTGCCCAGGTACAGTGTCAACCTATCATTTATTTCCACTATTTTAAAGCTGATTAAAGTTCTTGTCTCAGATAAGCATCGCTGCTGCTGGATTGGGTTTCCTTGCGCATGCCTACATGTTTATGAACCACAGCAATTACATGGCCCTCTCTGTTCAAAAATAAATATACTCTATTTATCTACAATAGCTTTAAAGCAATTTGGTTTTGCTTGAGGAACTCTAGATTTGCTTTTTTAAAACCTGACTCAGCAAATGTCCTTAAGCTCCGGTGACCTTAGCAGAATATATGCACACATTGCTGAATCAAGCTTTTATTATCTCGCCTATGATAGCATCTATCCAGAATCTATCTTTACACTGTGCAAAAAAACTTGTTTTTATTGGCCTCCTAATCTGGCTTGGATTACTTTCCCTGATTGTGCCAGTAATTTAGCGCTTCCTTCCTTTTTTTTTTCTTGAAATGTAAATAAATTCTGCTTCTCCTTCGTTATAGTTTATTGGGGAGTCACTGAACTAGTCCAGATTTATTAGAATAAGGGAATCGCTGATAATAGAAAATACATGAAGGTCATTTATAATAAAGTTAGTGCATGTTTCTGATTAAAGGTTCAATTAATTGACCCCTTTAGTAAGGGAAAAGGGAGATTAGACATGTTAGATATGTTGAAACATTTCGGAGTTCTGGCACAAGTTGTTTTTTTTCTCTTTTTCATTTGTAAAATCTCTGAGTCACTGCATTCTTTACCTACACTGGAAAGATCTGCTGTACAAGTGCTGTCAAGTGCAGACTTGGTTTATACGAGCAAGTTCTTTAGCTGCATGACCTATGTCTGTTGCCCAAACAAGTGCAGCTCTACCACCAGCAGGATTTTCGTGCTAGTGAGTTGCATCTTTCCTGAGCTTTCTAATAGCACCTCAGGGATCTGATTTTTTTTTTTTTCCCCCTATGATCAGACAAAGCTTTGGAGCTGTATCTGCTTATTCACTCTGAAAAACCTCTTCCAGGATGTTGGTTCATCTCCTTTTAAACACAATTTAATCATGCTTTGGGAAATTAATTACAATCGGTTCTTCTTCATTCCTGATTTACCATCTCCTATGTTATAGGTTTGTACCAGAAAGTTCTTAAAGCCAGGGTAACGAGTAATATTGTGCGTTACAGTATAAAGATTTAGGGAAACTTTGTTATCTAATTAAATGCTATCACACTTCTGTGTGATAATATGTCGATCAGTAATTCTCAAAGTGCTTTGCAAATGAGGTAAGTATTCTGATACAGCTGGAGAATCATGGCACACGGTGTAGAAGTGACTTGTCAAAGCCACCCAGGAGGCTGACGCCAAGTTTCTCGAGCTCAGCGGGTATTTTATACGTGAGATAATACAGAAACAGAAAGAAAAACATGATGCCTGGACCTTCCACTTTAGAAATAGTGGTTTGGCTTTTCAGATAGTCACAACAGGCACACGCACAGAAAATCATCATCCGGTTTGAATGCCCTCGAGGGCATCTTTAAACAATTGCAGTGAGTTTGCGTCAGCCCACACATCACTAGTCAAAAGCTGACCAGAGCACGTTCCCTAGACACCAGAACATGTTCTACCAGACACCTACTCGGTGCTGTTTAGCTGCCATCTTCCTTTTGTCTTTCAGGTGGTTCAAACACTGGCAGTGGCCATCTTCCTGACCACTGGGACCTTGCTTTTTCTAGTGTTCCCACCATTGGTCTTCAGTTACGTAGAAGGCTGGAGCTACGGAGAAGGCTTTTACTTCACCTTCATCACTCTGAGCACCATCGGATTTGGGGACTATGTAGTAGGTAATAAAGAAGGTGAACTGGACAGTGCTTTGGTGGAATGAGTTACTCTAGTATAAAGCTCGTGTGTCTCTTGAGTAAAATATGGCTAATATGAATTCAACATTGGGTTTCCATGATGATTTTTTTCAAGGAACACTTGATTCTGCACATGCCTGATTAACATTAGGAATGGCTGTTTTTATTGTATAGCCTCAGCTTCAGAGATTTGTTGCCAGCTGTGCTAAGCTTAACCTAGGAGTTGGAACACAAAAAGAAAAAAAGAAAAAAAAAAGTTCATAGATCACACAAACTTATTAAACAAACACTTTTGCAAGGGGTGGAGAGGATGTATGGGTTTGTATGTTGTCTGGCAGATCAAAGCTGCCAAGATGGGAAATGGGTTAGTGGGTTGGGTGGGGTTGGGTTGACGGTTGGACTTGATGATCCTTGAGGTCTTTTCCAACCTTACTGATTCTGTGATTCTGTGGTTTATATGCAAAGTTTCCTCGCTTTTCAGGCACAAACCCCAACAAGCACTATATCCCAGTGTACCGGAGCCTAACTGCCATTTGGATTGTTTTTGGCTTGGCCTGGCTGGCTCTGGTCTTCAACGTGGGAGCTGACTTGGTGGAAAAATTCCTTCAGCTGAAGTGGCACAAGCCTGACTTAAGCTTGGCAGAAGGAACCACAATGAAATCGGAAGATGAACCAGAGCAGCCCAGAATCCACATCCCTAGCTGAGCGAGTTACACAGAAAGCGGTCTTGGAAACACGCCTTTCATCTACATCTCACACTAAGCAAGCCCTGTGGATAACGGACTAAACTACAGGTTGAGGACTGGTTCCTAAGGAGGGAATGTTTCAGATTCATTGAAATTCCTACACATTGTGTAGGCATCAGCCAATTAAAACCTCCAAAGAAGGAGGATGCATGGTAAAACAACTGTCCCAGGGTTCACTTTACATTTCTCACTCAACAAAGGCAACTTCCCCTGGAGTAATAAATTATTATCCTTTTTCTTTCTCTAGTGGAATTTAGTTCTTATGGTCGCTTGTTTTCAAAAAATCCCGAGTGACTGCCTCCCAGCTCCAATGAGAAGTCGTGTCACCAAGAATCTCAAGTGGAAAAAGTCGGGTACAGAAATCTTTCTTCATTTCCAATCAGAAAACAAGCAAAACCGCAGAGGAATATCAACAGTAACCACCACCTGCTTCATGACATCCATCCGATTCAGATTCACTTGATATTGTCTGAAATTAGCAGCTTTCAGATAAAATGATAACATTTCTTTAAGTTCCTGGGCTAAAATGCTTCTCTCTTAAATGATTCAGAGAGTTTGATTTTATTACAGTTATTGTAAATTTAAAAAATGCAGCAGAAAAGCCAAAGAAGGACATATAAGCACCTTAGAACAGGCTTGTCACCGGGATATAAAACTGTAGTCATGCTCTGTCTGAAAGCAAACTATAGAAACGTGATAAAACAATGATCCCTTCATTGAGTACCAGAGCAGACTGCTTACAGCCATCACCGTCACGTTCCACGGGTGTGCTTGTGATTACGTACATACTGCTATGTGTTCTCTGTGTTTATAACTCGTGCTGACCATCCATTAATCCTTTTTAACTCATTTATAAGTGGAACTTTAATGTAAAGTGTGAGTGAAATACGACTGGGCAGTAGACTAGTCCCAAGCTAGCCTATGGCTGACAGGCGACAGCGACAACAAACGTCGGGCTTCCAGCAGCTGCTTTGATATTTCATTTTGGGGAAGCGTTCGTAAAGCATGTGGAGACACGTGTAGGTCACAAATCTCTTCCCACATCCTTTCTGTGCTGGATTTTTTCTGCTGAGGAGGGTCACAACAGGCGCTTGTTCTTCCATCTGACTCGGTGCTTGTCTTCTTTGCTGGTTGCTGACTCCTGCGTCTCTCAGATCTGAGATGCTGGCACAGCTGTGGTTTATTCAACTCGTTTCAAAGCTGAGTTTTCAAATGCTTATCCCATCTAAGATTTCCCTCATGTCTTACGACTACCTACGTCACTGATTTTATCTCCTCAGTTTTTGCTCTGCTCTTCCTCTGTGCCCTCAGCTATTCCCATGAATTTGTGCAGCCTCTTTGTAGCCTCTTTCCCGGAGAGCAGCCAACGCTCTCCTCTCTGGCTTTGTGTATCTTTGCGAATCTCACAGAAAACTTTCTCTCTTGTTCAGACATACTGACCGCATACGCGCTCGTTAACATCACCACCATCCCTGTGCTCTGTACCTGCCTTGTGTCAACACTTTCACTTGGGTGAAAGACAAAATTAAAGTTCTACCGACTTTTATATCTGACCTTCTTCCATGCCCTGCTTTATCTAGCCACAGCCAACCACAAAACATGCGCTAGTCTAAAGGTGATCCTGTACGGCGTTTTACACCACGCTGCACGCCATAAAAAAGGATAATGAAGTTTATCAGGGATGGGAGGCGTGCACGCACCACTTACTGGCAAAGCGTTTGTTAAAATCCCTCTTACTTGACATCTGACAGCAGGGAGATGGGATTGCTGTTACTGCAGCCCAGAAAATTGTTCCTGTACCTGATACTGATTTGCAAAGGAGCAGCATGGTGAGACTATCTGCTGCATTTTTTATTTTATTTTTTTTTGCTACTGTTGCAAAAATTTTTTTCCTACTACTTACTCCAGTAAGGCTGGGAGTAGCTGCAGTGGTTCTCCAGCTGCCTGCCAGAAAACTCAAAAAGACACCTTAAATCACATGTATGGCCGTGCTGGACCAGAAAAGAGAAAGGTACTGGTGACCTCTCCTGTGTTACACAAGTGATAGATGTTTCTTACTTTATCAATTTTTCAAGATCCTGAAAAGATCCTCAAGGTCATGCACATCTGTCATCAAAATTCCTTTGAGATACACACTGGGAACACTGGCCGCGTTCTTGAGCGTGGATGGATCAAGTGCTTTGTAGTACCCTTCCTCTGACACAAACAACTAGCAGCTGATCAGCTAAGAAAAAAAAAAACAAACAGGGAAGAACTGTGCCATCACAGGGGCTCACTAGGAGTCCGAGGAGCGCACCAAAGGGACTCTGCTGCTCTTTTAATAACCCGTTTTACCAGCGGTGCAATCCTGCACAGGACGGAGGTCACAGGATGCTCAGCGCAGATGCACGGAAAGCAGCACTTGTGACAGCTCCGAATTTAGCTCTGCAGGCTGTGGCAGAAGCGATGACCCAGGGGGTGTTCATCCATCATGTGGAAACTGCACATTGTCCCCAGCAGCTCCCACTCACAGTCCAGCGCAGGGCAGGAATCAAACATCCTTCCAGGCTTGCATTGACCCTTGAAGCCTACTCGGCACGCCCTTCCTCATCCTCAGCTGGATTGGTGCCTTCCGGACAACAGCAAAATATCATCTGCAAGCGTTTGAGCCATTCTCGCCGGAGACGTAAATAGAAGGCTGACCCACAAGTGACATTTCTGAGAATACTCAAGAAAATCTGTGAAGATTTGTTGTGAATCTCGAGCTCTTCTCTTCCTCCCTAAATTCCCTCTGGCAAGCACATGCTTGATGCCCTGAGTTTTCACAGGCTTGCTTGTAGTGAGTCTCACTTGTAATGTGTTTTATATACTATAGTATAAAAATTAGATGCTGTATGTTTAGTCAGTGATATTGCAGCATGGTTGTACTTTGTCTAAACTATCTGATTTTAAAGCAGTCAAACTGTCAAAACGTAGCGGAGGTGAGTCTATTTCCTGATCTTAAATGAAAGAGGAAGCTTGAGTATATATAGTTTGAGGTATTTTTGCATCTTTTCTTTCTTATATTTTTATTGAAGGCTTTTTTCTTTTCCATTTTAAATATCATTCAGCAATTAATACATCGAAAAGGTGAAGTTAAGACTGAGCAATAAGCAGCATAAGAGTTGTTGGGTTTGGTTTTTTTCCCAAGACTGTGTTCAGGGTGGTATCTTTAGACTGGAATTGGTCTATTCTCTGCATATTTAAGTTTTTGATTCTTCCCAATAGAACCATGAGTTTATGCTAGTATGTTTAAAGCACTTCCCAGAGAAAACAGAAATTAGCACATTACCAGCAATGTTCTGGTGGTACAATACCTGCTCGAGGCTGCTGTGTTTGTAATAGTACAAACGCTCCCTTGGAGAGAGGGGAAAAAAAAAAATCACAGAAATTTTGTGGGTTTATTCCCCTTTATTTCATATTCTGCAACAAAATAGGTAAATTACAAGATTTTTATACACCCAAAGTGATGTGGCTGGTTTTTTCTCCTGGTGAGAGAACAGAGAGGACCGTTTGACGCAGCCCTACACAAGAAAATAGTCAAACAGACCTTGGGAACTCTATGAAGACAGTGTTCTTATCTTTTACAGGAAAACAACAAAAAGACTCCCACAAACTTGCTATCTTTACAACTGTTTCTATTGAAGAGCTGTTATCCAAAACACCTGTTCACTGCTTTTTCATAGAATCAAGGTTTGGGTTGGAAAGGACCTTAAAGATCATCCAGTGCCACCCACTGCCATGGGCAGGGACACCTCCCACTAGCCCAGGTTGCTCAAAGCCTCATCCAGCCTGGCCTTGAACCCCTCCAGGGATGG
>WKFP01014686.1:57084-72315 GCA_011057875.1 Pterocles orientalis
CAAAATGCCAAGTTCAGAAGCACGGGGCAACAGCAGCGACTGGAGCTGTGGTTTGTAAGAGGGTCACTTGTATGGCTCCTTCCATCATCTGTGGAAGTGCAGCCCCAGAGCTGTCAAGGGCTGAAAGACAGGCTCAAGCAGTGATTTTTTATTTTTTTTTTTCCGATAAGGAAACCAGGACAATGTTGTGTTTGGATGTTCCTGCAGGAAGACCCAGCAATGATAACTGATAGTAGACGGGAAGGAATGAAGGGGTATTGCTGCCCTAAAATAAGTTTGATAAGTCAGAGAGACATCAGCAGAAATCCCCAGCTTCCTCGTGGAGCTACCAATGAGCTTGAATTAAAGGAGGGAATTGGAGGATGCACAAAACCAGGCATCGTGAGCTAAACACATAGCAGTCGCTGAGCTATAAATTATCTTTTTTGGGGGAGGAAGTGCAGAAAAGTGAAATTATGTCGTGCAGGTGTCTGTCAGTAGAAACCAAAGCAGAACTGAGTTGTTTCTTTCTGATTATTTTAACCACCTGCCTGTTTCCTTCATCCTCTTCCAGTTGCACATGTGGCTTGTCAGGTTCCCAAAATATCAAGCCCAAGCTCTGCAATGTCGAGATTCGTTGTGTTTGAGCAGCTGGTGGTATCGACTGGGGTCTTGGGTCAGGCGATGCTGGGTTTGAGGCGCTGCTTTTATTAGGTGCCTCGTAATGCGTTAGGTTTTGGAGTGTACAATTAAGAGAAAAAGGAAAAGCCCTGGGGTTTCAACTCAAAATTGGTGTCAAAAAAAAAAAAAAAAAAAAGTGTCTGCTTCTCAGGCAGCTAAAGGAACGAAGCAGATGTGACCCGACGTGTACGATTCAGTTCCCCTTTAGTAAATCTTGCACCCATGGGCCAAAATACACTTCGGGCTTTTTGTAAATCAGCAGCAGAGCCACACTGGTGCCTCTTCGATGGGAACAGCAGGGAGAATTCAGCTGTTCTATTATTATTAGCTGAGTTTTTTGTGTGTTTACCAAAAATGCTGAACCACTTAAAATTTCTATGGAAAAGAGCACTAGCTCAAAGCAGGGCAAGTATGCACTGATATCTTCCTGGCTGGTCTCTCAGCCTCCAGGAGTTTGCAATCCAATGATTTCCTGTGCCAGAAGTCGTTTCTATGCATTCGTAGCTATCTATGGATTTCTCTTTTGTGAACCTGTGGGTGCATCTGTAGGAAGAAGGCAAGCTCCGTTCGTTCTGCTGTTCTCAGAAAAATCAATATTTAATTTTTTGTCATCGTTGTGTGTCAAAGGTTTATTCTAGATACTACAATAAAATACTTTTTTACTTAAAAACTAAAATTAAACCACCAAAAGCTGATATCCTTATCTCCACCTGCTCTACATATCCTTCCCTTTTTAAGGATGGCATCGATGGCTTTTTCTTCAGTTTTTTTCAATCCTCTCTGGTTCTTAACTGTTCCTGGCTTTAAAAACTTGGTGTGCTGGGTAGTGTTGTCAGCTGCTGAGCTTGGGCAGGTCCTCAGCAGGACGTCTGGCAGGAGAACAGACAATGAACGTGCTGCATGTGTGGGGGTTTTGAGTCTATCTGATCAAGGTGATCATAAATTCAGAGCTGGGCTGTTGCCATTCCTTCAGGTACATGTGTGTCCAAGCCTCAGAGCTGCAGAGATCACAGGCTGCAGAAGGATAGTTGGAGAGAATAACAAGCATTTTCTTTTCTAAATTTAACCACTAGTTTCTGGAGAGGGGAAAAAATACAGGTCATCTACATGAATTTCCAATGTCTCCCGTGCCGTGTGGTTTAGTTTGGGAGTTATTTCATGTTCGTGGGTACGGTGATTCCTGGCTAGGCTGTTGTCTGCAGAGGTTCTTGCACTTTTCAGAGTGACCTGAGGTCACGTATTGTCAGAGGTCAGGGAGAACTGGGAACAGCCACAGCCTGCATCCCATAGAGCCTGACAAACCCCAGTGTAGATACCAGCCCTGGAAGAAGAGGAGGGGGGGGGGAAACACACACAAAATATTCAAAACAAATCCTGTTGGAGGCTTCCTGATACAACCTTTTTTTTTTTTCTTTATTTTTTTTGGGGGGGTGGGGAGAGTTGATTCTTTCATGTCACTTTTGCTGCAGAATAATTCTTTCTGAGAGTTGCCCCATTGGCAGAAGAGAGCATCGTGTCAGATCCCATCTGGTCCTTTGCTCTTTTCAAACCAGGGCTCTCTGCTCTGTCTCGGCACAGAAGAGCATGTTGCCAGGTTTTAACAAATAGTACTCTGACCCTGAGTGGTTCAAACTGCCTTCAGTTGTGAGTAAATGGAGATATTTCTGACAAGGCAACTATCAGACTTGGAAAAACCTGTTGATCTCTGAGCTGCTCCTTGCTCTTAGTGTGGGAACTAGTAGCTGTGGAGAAAAGAGATGATATCCTTGTAGTATCAGTGGTGAAAGCTTTAGCAGCAGCCTTATTGTAAGGATAGGGGCGGTATTATTGGGTACCGGCGTGTGTTTCTCAGAGGTGATGAGTTTTGTGCGTTCTTGGCTATATTTTGCATTCAAGGATCATCAGCTCTCGAGGATTCTTGGTCAGTGGGTGTGAAATGTTCGGTGTACAAGCTGTGGTTAATGTTGTTTCGGACACAGCTCGGTTAAAAGACATTAACGTTATTGGCACGGGAAGGGATAGTCAGATGGGGGCACTGTTAAGGCATTTGATCTTATTTTTGGCATAACTGCACAGTTCAGCACATTGATTCTGTCTGTCCCAGGTGGATTGAGCAGAATTGGGCATCATGCTGATCTAGTCCATTTATTCATACTTGTAGTCCCGGTACGGGGCCATATTGCCCGATACTGGTAGACTGGCCATCCCGTGCAGTCTCCACCTCCTGCATCACACCATACACATTCCTCGCCACTTACAGGCAAGGGATGTATATAATTTGCAAGTTCATGTATGTTCGCTGCTCTGGTACTTCTGCCATCAGAATATCCCCTCTGGAAATGTTTTCTTTTCCTAATGAATATGTCATAAGGCAGGCTTAACTATAGGGCTAGACTTTCTCTAGGGAGCCCTTGCCCTCCAGTCTCTTCCGTATGATCTACCATGTGCACATTCAACTTTCTCTTATTCTATAGATGCCCTTTCCTTAGGAACAATACACTGGCTTTTGGCTTGTGTGACCCCTCGGTTCTTTGGTCTCTAATGCACAGGATATCCTCTATTAAAAGGGGAACATCAGTAGTTGTAGTTTGTGACTTCACCTGCCGGCACTGGAAATGCCACCTGAACTTGCCATCGGGGGGTTTGTGGGATCTCACATTCTTGTCTCTTTGCAGGGCATCATCCAAGCCTACAAGAGTGGCGTAACCCTCCAGGGAAACACCACTAGCCTGGGCAGGTGGGACTTCAGTGGGTCTTTCTTCTTCTCCATCTCTGCAATAACAACCATTGGTAAGAGTTCCCTGCTCACAGGGCTGCCTCGTAGGTGGGAAAGGAGTGGGAGCGAGGACCTGGATGGTTAGATAATCAGCTCAGTGTGTATCCCTACTGGGTTACACAGCTTTTGGGGTCTGAACTCGTATCCCTTTGTGGTGCCTGTGCTCTCTGGGAGGTCCAAGGTGTATTCTGCGCTAGAATAAGCTTTTCCTGCTACAAGGAGAGGGAAGGATTTTGAAAAACTCTTAATATTGGCTGTTGACTCTTTGGAGGCTGTAGGTACGAATTATTCTTTCTTATTGCTACCTGTATAGGATGAGGACCTGCTTGTTGAGGGGAAAATCACACAGCTGGATAAATGGAACAACTCAGCTGGGTCAAGTTTCAGCAGCAGAGGAGTGCAAAGCCATGAAGGAACGGCAGAAATAAGGGGAGGGGGTGGAAGCAAGAAAATGTATTTAGGTACAGTGTTACTTAAGGCAGATGTAATTAATTATTGTCACTGCAAAAACCCCCAGGAGTTCCCTGATTTGTGTGTAATACGTTGTCTCTCTTCAATTTCAACTACCTTATAGATTGAGAATTTTCTTTGTGCACCCAGGTAGAGCGTTGTTTTGATTTCTCTGAACACTGTTGAAGATAAATTGACTTCAGAACATTAAGCCCCAAAACAAGAGCTCAGAGAGAGGGGTGGGTTAGTGTTTTTTTTTTAATGGGGTGATGGGGGGATCCCCAAACCTCCCTGACTCAGTGCATCTTTCTGCCCTGCTCTTTTGCCCAGGTTTTATATTGGTTGGGAACGATGGTTGGTGTGTTGCGCTGCCAGGGAGGGTTTGTACCAGACGATGGCAGTGGAGGCTCATCAGACGGGCTGCACAGGCTGTGGGTTTCCAGCATCCAGCCTGGGCGGTTCCAGCCTTTGGTACAAAGCAGCATCTGCTCCAGGTGCTTTGCTTGCCTCTAGTTTATCCTGAGTAGTTTCTAAGCTCTGACTCTGTTTTACCACAACCTATTTAAGTTAGCCACAGTCAGGAAGAATCAAATTTGTAATTTTTAAAATACGAGGGAGTTTTGTGATGTTGGCAAGAGACTAAACATTTCTGGCTGTTATTCCATGAAAGCCTGAGCTGCTCTTTTTCCTTTAAGTGAACTCCTTGCCCTGATGGCTGGGGATGGGGGAGAAATTACTTAGGGGACAAATAAAAAGAACGAAATTTTACAGCTCTCTGTCGTTGTATTGAAGCTGATGCTGTGGCTCTAAGGACTCGTTCATGATTTTTTTAATTGTGGAGTTGAGAGTGCTGTACAAGTCACTTCTTATGCAGAGAACTTAAGACAACTGTGCCTTTGATGCACTGATCTTTCCCCTGCCCTGCGGCAGAGCGGCTCTACAGGCTCGGCCAGCTGGGATGTGGCACTGGTCCATGGGAGGTGACCGGTGGATGTGGGGATGGCACTTGCAGCACCACGCTCTGAGCTGTCTCCTGAGCCAGTTTGGGCCACTGTCCCCACTGCGTGCCACCTTGTCCTGTTGAGACTAAGGCCACCGCACAGCTTTCCGTGTGTGCCCAGTCCAGATATAACAAATAGAAGAAAGCTGCAGGACTCATCCCAAGAGGTTTTTTTGGCCTTTCACTCACTGAAGGAATGTGCAACCAAATTTTGCAGTTGTCTGGAACTTCATAGAGATACATAGCTCTCTTCAAATGTGGGTTTCAGCCTGTTAGCCTTAATTATCAGTCTCTGGTTCAACTGCCCGAGTCCAAATGAGCTTCCCCATAACAGACACAGTTCCTGACGTTCTGCCACCGCTAGCTTTTAAAATCAAATTGTTTAATTTTGGGGCTTGTTCTGTTGATGGAGCTGCGATGCCAGTGCAAGTACTGGGGCTGCCTGGGGCTCCCGAGTCCTGTTTCTGTCTCCAGCACCGTTGGGAGGCCTCAGCAAAGTCATCCTCCGTGGGTGGATGGATTGGAAATAACTGGGTGTTCCTGTATCGGGTGTTCTGAGCTCGGTGGCTGTGTCCTGGGACAAGTCTTGGTGGCTGTAACGTGAAATCTCACAAGAAGCTTTGAGAAGCCAAGGGCATCCATGTGTTTTGTGTAGCTCGTGTTCATGGAGACATTGAAAAGCACGAGAGAGGGCAGGAACCCCAGCCTTCTTGCTGATACTGTCAGTGGTCCCAAATGACTTTTGAAAATCCTAATGCTTGTAATGCCCATATCCTGGGACCTCAGGAGGTCTCTAGTGCAACCTTCTGCTCAAAGCCTGAGGTCAGACCGGGTCACTGAGGGCTTTGTTAGGGACACCTTCCCGCTAAGCTGGGCCCACGCTCACGTTTTCAGGAACCAGACAAACATATCTTAAGGCTCTGTTAGGTTTGTTTAGGGGTTTTTTTCCTCCACTTGGTCTGCTGAATTATAAGAAGACATCTTGTCTGTCTAAATGGAATTTGAATTATTTTTTTCTCAATGCAACATTTGAATTTATCATGAACAAAAACTTTAATTGAGCCCAGATTAAAACATTCGGGTTACTTGTAAGGACCACAAAGGAAAGAAAAGTTTAGATCTTCTGAAAAGTGTTAGAGGAGGAGCTGGTGATGGTCCCACCGCTCCCCTGTGCCCAGGAGAAGGGGATTGTGGCTCACTGGAGATCACCCCAACCACCAAGAGGGTCTAGCGCTGGCACCCCTCATTGCCCAGTGGCCTGTGGGTCAGACCCTGGGGTGTTCGGCACCTGCCTCCCAGGCTCCGCTGAGTGTCTGGGTGTTCAAAGCAGAATACTGTCAACAAGAACGTTCTGTAAATCTGGGATTAGGTCATCCTGGGGGAGGTGATGGTTTGTATCCACTCAGAAGAATTAAACCAAATCTCCCCAGATAGGCGTTTGAATGCTCAAGGTTAGAGAAGCAACTGTTCCTCTCACTTTTTTTTTTTTTAAATCTAATTTTTATTTTTTCACACAGCTGAAATTATTTGGCGAGCTTGCAGATGTCTTTCAGCTTCTGAAAGATATTTTTTTTTTTCATTCTAAGCCCTTTTTTGCTTCAAATGCTCTTTCACGTCAGGGCAGTGAGAAGGGGAGCCAGACAAACCTCCCATTGTGGGCAGCAGGAAGTCCCAGTTGCCTCGGCTGAATGGGGACCACTGCAGTAGGATGCTGTGTTGGGAATGAAGGGGTCTTTTACCGATCATCTGTCAACCACACATCGCTCTCCTCCTCTTAGATGGAACGGGCAAGCAGGAAAACAAAACTGAATTTGCTTCATATAGGTAACAGAAGCACTTGAGTTAAAGCATGTGGATAGGAACAGTTAGAAAAAAAACACAGAAAAAATTTTGCTTCTTCTAAAGAAGATTAAATTACGTTGCCCTTTATTTCAAAATGAGAGAAGCTCTACAGGCATTTCATCCATCTGCTTCACTGAAAACTCTCACACTTTGACCTCTCTGTAGGTTTTGGTGAGCGTTCCTCGGTGTCTCTTAGCACAGGCATGTACCAGGTGACATCCCGGGGACAGGCTCATGAGGGATGGGACACAGCCACCAGTGTCATTTGTTGTAGTCTTTGACCTTGGTTCAGATCTTTTAACGTATAGCCCACAATGGTGTAGGACACCAATTGCCCTCATTGCATTCACTGAATGTCCCATTTACCCATTCCTGCTTGAGTTTTGTGACAACTGAGGATTATAAACAGCTAGGTTGGCATCTGTTTGCCTCGTCCAAAGGCAAGGGTCATCAGCCAGATCTTCTGTTTGATCAAACATTGCATCCTCCCTAAAAAGCTAAAGGCACACGGCTTTTCGGCATATTTACAGCAACTGCTCACCGGGTCTTCAGGAAATTGTCTTGAGCTGCTGAGCCCAAGGGAAAAGGGAGCCAGATAAATCATGTGCAAAGCAGATCTGGTGTTTGGTGTGCTGGGCTCCCGATACTCATCGGACCTTCTTACACGCTGGAATTTGCTGTTTTAATTAAATGTAATGACCAGGTTAACCTTAGACGCTCTCCAGTCAGCACTGTGAGGGATCCCCAAAATCCTGATGGCTGCTGTGCTTCACACAGTGACCGGGCTCATGGACCCCTCTTCCTCTCTTATCTGATGGGTTTTCTCCAGAGTCTGCATAACCCGGAAAGCTAGGCTAAAAAGAACTGCCTGAGCCATTACAGTCTTTTAAAATTTGACATAGAAGAGAAATAGGGAAAAAAAAAAAAAGGAAAAAAAAGAAAAAAGGGAAAAAAACCCAACCAAAACTACAACCAAAAAACCTTGAAGGGCTGGCTGCAAATGTACGTGACTCGTGTTCGGACTCCAGCCCTACGGTAAATGCCCCCCAGCTCTTTCTCCTGGGTCCAGGCTAGCCCACCAAACACCCTAATTCCATAAAAGAGGAAAAACTGGAACCAGTCCCCTGAAGTGTGACACAGGCAGTGGGAAACAGATTACACGAGATGCAAATCCCTTCCTTTCACTTGGGTGGGCTCATCTGCCAGCTGTCCTTGCCCGCGTGTCTCTCGTTTATCACACCAGTCAGTCTAGACGTGGGGAAAGCTGGCAGGAATCAGCAATGCCATGTGGGGGGGAAAAAAGTGCATAAACATTGTGGAGCTGCCCAGATGTGGTGCTGGAATTAAGGCGGCTGTACAGTCTTAATTTAACCCCTTTGACTGTATTTCAAAACAACTTATAGTTACATAACAGCATCCCATTCTTTCTGGGGGATGCTCTACCCCTCCCAGGGACAGGCCGCTGGGGCCATTGCTTTGGAGGTACATTCTGTATTGCCACGTGTTTTTTTTTTAAAGAAAATGTGGGGAATAAAGACAAATATTGCAGCGGTGCTGTTGAAGCCGTGGTGGTGTAAGGATGCAAGCGAGGCTGTGTTTGCGGGGCAGCACCTTTTATTAGATGAGTTCATGTGGTTGGAAGAAAAAGGCGAAATTTTAAAAGTTGGTGTTTTTTTCTTTAGGTCTGAATTTGAAGTCTTTTACTCAGGTTAAATATAAATTCTCCAGGTTTATTGACTCTAGGCAAAAGTTTTGACAATTTAAGCTTAAGGTGTATTTGGTACTTATAGAATCATAGAATGGTTTGGGTTGGAAAGGACCTTAAAGATCATCAAGTTCCAACTTGTGGTGCAAAAGAGGAGTATAAGCCAAAAGGCAGTGGTAAGTTCCCCAGTCCTGTGGGACAAAGGGAGAAAAAAGGTTGGTGTTATAATTAAAACACTATTGTTGTGATTCAGAGACCATCTGACGACCATGCAGGATCATTTACCAGCAAGCCCCATGCCAACAATACTTCCAAAAACTGAACTAAGCGGAAGTTTTGCATTTATGTCCAGGCAGGACAGTGGGTAGGGGAGAGGAAATTCACTGGTAAATGGAAAAAGAACTAAACAAAATTGGCAGGGAAAGGAATGTTATTTTCCAACCTACAAGAGGATATGACAAACAATGAATGTAGCTTACAGTTGTTTATAAAAAAAAAAATAAATTCTTTTGGATCAGTGACCTTCTCGTCTAATTTTTGTAGAAGATGGAGGTTCATCCCTCCAGGGGAGGAGGGCAGGCAGAGAACATTTTTTAGATTTAAGACCTCATTCCTTCCCTGCCCTAGGCTATGGGAACCTGAGCCCCAGCACTGCGGCTGGTCGAATCTTCTGCATCTTGTTTGCGCTCTTTGGGATCCCCTTGAACCTTGTCCTCCTGAACGAAATCGGGCAGCTGATGCTGTTGGGGGTTCAGCATTGCGCCCATCGCCTAGAGGAGGTGTTTCGCTGGCAGGTAAGCGATGTGGACGAGTATGCTTCACCCTCAAGTTGAGGAAAGGCAGAAAAAAGCCTTGTCTGGTATTTGGGATCCTCTGACTCCCAAGGACAGCCTTCCTACCTATTTGGCCAAGAAGGCAGTAGTACTCAGGAATAACTGGAAGCAAATAAATTTAGTTTATGACAGCGCTATGAGATGTCAGATAAGGTTGTTTGTTAATTGAGGGGACTTCTGTGATGAATGGCTTCCCCTACAACAACAGAAGTGCCAGAGCCTTAGAGCCACGCACACTCCTAGAATATCTGGTCTGTCATCACTCATAGCTAGAAATGCACGGGTGTGTTACATGGGAACAGCTGTGGAATGGGCTTTAAACTGTCATGAAATTAGGACTCGTGACAGTGATGCCCAGTTTGTGTTGACTGGGAGAGCCACACCGTTTACTCCAGTGGAATGTCATGAATGTTTGTGTGTTTTTGTGGAGTCCAGCATCATCTTCAACCAGAAACTGAGCTGGACTTTCCCTGCCAGACTTCTTGTGACAGTTTCTTTTTTTTCTTTTCTTTTTCCTGTTTTACTAGAAAAAAGTTTCCCTCCTGATTAAGACCTGTGCGCTGGTAACTGGCTTGTTGTTGTTCCTCCTGCTGCCTCCCTTGTTGTTCTCTGACAAAGAAGGCTGGTCTTATGAAGAAGGCTTCTACTATTCCTTCATTACCCTCAGCACTATAGGGTTTGGAGATTATGTGATTGGTGAGTAGTTCACATTTCTTTGCTTTCACCTACTAAACATCAAAGCCAAACGTGTGGCATCCAAAGCTCCCAACCTGGCAGTTTTACACCACTAGCAAGCTGCAGACATGGTGATAAATATGTTGTGGTGGGCATTTGACAGGTTGGAGAAGAGATGATTGCTGAGAAAGCAATGCCACCTGTGGAAGAACAAAGAAATTGTTTCCCAGTCAACCAGTGGTCTTCCATCATTCAGATGATCTGTTCCTCAAATGACTACACCACCAGGCTGGAGTGCTATGGTTTTCATCACAGCAGTCGCTGATGGTCCAGCGGTCAGAAATTAGTTTTTAACAGATGTTACTCAGCATCACCATTAACAGACAGTGACCATTTCCTCTGTCAAAAGCCCAGACAACTTCTTTCTAAAAGGCAGCTTAAGTCACTTAGGTGTAGACTATCAGGCACCAGGCACAGCCTAGTTTTGGTTGCCAAAACCCTTTGCCAGAGGAAATGGGTTTGGACCCACGCCCGATGCATTTGCTGAAACACAGGACACACCTTTTTGATAAAGACTTTCTCATTAAAAACAAATTGATTATAGAAACAAATGCAGGCTTGAATCCCTGGGAGACAGACTAAAAAACCTTATTACGGATTCTTTGTTTTCTTTTCTTTGTAGTGCTTGCTTGATGCTTAGACAACTTGGTAGCAGTTACCTTAGGACTTACCTATGGAATCCTAAAATGGTTTGGATTGGAAAGGAGCTTAAAGATCATCCAGTCCCACCCCCTGCCATGGCAGGGACACCTCCCACCAGCCCAGGTTGCTCAAAGCCTCATCCAGCCTGGCCTTGAACCCCTCCAGGGATGGGGCATCCACAGCTTCTCTGGGCAACCTGGGCCACTGCCTCACCACCCGCACAGGGAAAAATTTCGTCATAACATCTAATCCAATTCTACCCGCTTTCAGCTTAAACCCATTATTCACTCCTTGTCCTATCACTACGCTCTCTGGTAAAGAGTGCCTCCCCATCCATCTTCCTGGAGGGCTCCTTTCAGCACTGGAAGCTGCTCTAAGGTCTCCCTGGAGCCTTCTCTTCTCCAGGCCGAACAACCCCAACTCTCTCAGCCTGTCCTCATACAGGAGGTGCTCCAGCCCTGTGACCATCTTTGTGGCCTGAACTTGGTCCAACAGGTCCATGTCCTTCCTGTGCTGAGGACTCCAGAGCTGGATGCAGTACTCCAGGTGTGGTGTCACCAGAGCAGAGCAGAGGGGAAGAATCACCTCCCTTGACCTGCTGGTCACGCTTCTTTTGATGCAGCCCAGGACACGCTTGGCTTTCTGGGCTGCAAGATATAAGACCAGCTATGGCACTTGGATTTGAAGTGATCGAGTGGTCCCTACCCTGTTTTATTTAGTAATGCTGATGTAGCTTCTCTTACTGGCCCTGAAATAGGTTAATGTACACACTCAGTAAGCCCTTTTATTGGGACACAGGGGGCCAGGTAGGTCCTAAACTGATTCTGATCTTTTCATCCCCAAGACTGCACCTATCAGATGGTCTTTGTGAATTAAAGCATACTTCTTGGAAGCCCCAAATTGCTGTTCCCTCTTGTTTTAATTTATTATTTGGAAGCAAACAAGTTTTTAATCCATACCAAGTAAATGGATGTAAAGGACTGGCTGTTTAATATAGCTCCGCTGACCAGTTGCTACTTATGGCATTTGTCATGGTTTTACCTCTGGCTAGTAGCCAAACACCACAACAACTGCTTTCTCATCCTCTCCACTCCCAGGGATGGGGGAGAGAATTAAATGGGCGAAGGGAAAAGAGACTTGCGGGTTGAGATAAGAACAATTTAATAACTGAACTACAACAAAACTGAAAGGAATAATGATAATAGTAGTAATATATACAAATATCCAAATGAGTGATACACACTGAAACTGCTCACCACCCAATGACTAAGGCTCAGCCTGTTCCCTGCTAATGATCCTGGAGCAGGGAGAGTCCTGAAACCGCAATCCTGGAATGGAGATAAGAGCCTGAGCGTCCAAGACTGAGAGCTGACTAAGAAAGTGAGATAACCCTGAGACAGAGACCACCCTGAGAGAGATGACCTGCAGCAAGAGAGCATTTCCAGACAGAGCCTCATTTATATACTGGGCAGGACGGGCATGATATGGAATAGACCATTGGCCAGTTTGGTCTCAATCCTAAACCTAAGGTCTAACCCTGGGCTAGCAACTGGGGCTGTGCTCCCTCCCAGCTTCTCCTGCCCCTGCAGACACGGGCACAGCAGAGAAGCTGGGAAGTCCTTGACTGTCCTGGCAGCAACTATAAACATCAGTGTGTTACCAGCCGCTTTCTCAGCACAAATCCAAAACACAGCCTCTTACTAGCTGCTGTGAAGAAAGTTAACTCTGTCCCAGCTGAAATCAGGAATTTGCTTCCAGTGACTTTTATCCTGCACCTGACCTGTGTTTGTAGGGGTATCCCAGCCTGCTTGCCATGCACAGCCCAGTCGCTTCGGAGGGCTGAGCTCATTCCTTTGCTTTGCCTGTATTATTATGAATATTACTGCTGACAATGACTTAGCACTTAGAAGCCTCTTTGCGCTAAACATTGTGGAAACACAACCAAAAATATGGCTTTGCGCCAAAGGGATGGTGTACCTGTAAGGCATATAGAAATCATTATTCGGTCTTATTTCCACCATCTTTGCTTGACATGCAATGTCTCCTTTGAGGCACTCTTGATCCAATCTCAAAATGTTTTGGATGATTCTCTTGTAGGGATGAACCCAGACCGCACCTATCCGCGCTGGTACAAGAACGTCATCTCTCTGTGGATCCTCTTTGGGATGGCCTGGCTGGCACTGCTGATCAAATTTTGCATCAACTTTCTAGAGAGCTCCAGTGACTTGTGTCAGTGCAACAAGACGAGAACAGAGATGGCAGAGGACTTAATAGATGGCGACAAAAACAGTATGACAGGACTTCAGGATGTGGAGATCTGCAATGACAAAGGCACCAAACCAAAAGGACCAGATGAATCTCACGCCCACACAGCTCCTGCAGAAGCAGTCTAGGGAAGCTTGCTTTATTGAGTTTGAAATGCTTCTCTTCTGAATTGAGCAATGATAACAAAAGGTTTCATTTGCAGCACCGCCAACAATTACTAACGGGATTCTTGGCCCAAAGTAGATTTCCAGAGATATTCCCTACCCTTCCACCTCAATAGATGAGGTAAACTTGGACATCCGTATGCAACACTAGCTGTTGCTCTTTTCTTTGCATGCAAAGTTCTTGTAGCTTCTAATTGTACATACGGCATGTTGCAAATACCACAACTAGATAAGCAAGTGCCATTTAATGCAGGAAACAAATTGCTAAAAGACTCGATGAAAAGCAGTATTTAAAGCCACCTGGCAGTCACTGCAAATGTGCTCCATCACCTACGTGCTTGTGCTTGCCAAAGGTGGTAACGTGCTTTTGCTCTCTGGTTATTAGTCCACGGGTGGCAAGGAGGCAGGGTTTGCAGAGGTGAATATTAGAAACAGATGATTCAATTTTTTAAAAATGAATTTCTACATCAGAGGTCCACTGATATTAAAAAGAGACTAGGCAGTCGGGCTGTTCCTTACTCCTGACTTGTTCAGGATCATCCTTTGTAAAGTTTTGTACAGACCAAATGCCGTCAGCTGAATGTGGCAGTTCATTTAGATAGATTTTTTTATTTTGCCACATCTTGGTAGCCAAAAAAGGAGGACTAGGGGCAGTTTTAAGTGCCAGTGGTTCCAACGTCATCTCATGGCCAACGTTAACAAGGGCTACTTTAGTCTAGAAACAGACTGAAGCACTGTGATCAGATCATTCTGATGAACTTCTCATGTCATAAATGAATAGTGGGTCTGTTCTAGCTAACATCATTTATACAAGCACAGCTATCTTTTGATCTCTGGAATGCCAGACCTGCTTATTTGGCCTTTGTGTCAATCATGAAATGGATCTGTTTTTTTAAATTTAATTGCATTAAATTCTCAGAAATCTTTTGCTAAATTATGCCATTTATAAAGGCCTGACAGAGTCTAACTCCTACTGCCATTTATATACCCATAGCTAATCTTCTCATTTTCTGTTCCTGTTGTGCTACTCGCATCCTAGAGCGTTAACTTTGAAAACTTGACCATAGCAGTAAACCAGATTGAAGCATTTGGGTGAGCCTTCAGCTTCTGCACTGGACCAAGATGGATGGTGGAGAGAAGACTGAAAACAGAGCCTGTCGGACTCGGGAATTAGAAATAGAGCTGGATTCACCCAAATGCTGTGAGTGAAGAGTTTACAGCCTTCAGGAACACAAGTTGTGGACCATGCATTGTGAAAAAGGTATTTCCAGGGTAGGCCAGTCCAAGTGTTGGTATGTGGTGGAACTGATTACAGGAGAAAATGCAGGAAAGGAATCTGCCGGTTGAAATGTAGTCTGTCGACTTTTTGCCAGCCTTTTTGTCATCGGCCTTTTGCCAACTCCATAGTAACGAATGTTGTCTCAAATACTGTTTCAATGGGCAGCGGAGATAAGAAAGGGAGGTGGGGAAAATCTCAGGTCGTAGTTGGGAAACTGATGTGAAATAAATACATTTCAATTTTTTTGAACGTTGGGTGATTTCTTTAACAGCATTTAGCATGAACTTTTCTGTTTCTTCTATCTTTTGTCTTATTTGCACTGATGGATACACAGTGTAGGTTTTACTGGTGTTCATAATGGGCTGGCCTGCAATGAGACCAAAGTGTATCGTAGAATCGGGATGCCCAGAAGGTAGTAGGAATTTCTACTGTCAAAGCATGGCAATGACTAGATCTACTTCAACTTGAACTTGAAGTGTCACAGGCTCTGGGGACTTCTACCAGCTCTGCTTTTTGCTGCGAAGGCTTAGCTTCCAAAGAGTTTCTTCTTTTCCATTTGAATGTCTATGGCAGTGTAGCATCTAATTCATATTCCCATGGATTTGTAGTTTGTGGATGAGGTTTTTCAGAAGCACCTTAGAAGTTCTGGTGCCACTGAGGTGCAAACAAACTCCTGTGCCTTGGGACAGCTGATATACACTTCTGAGAGCTAAAAGGAAGAGGAACTCAAGGAGTAGTCCTGAAAAAGTCAAAAATGGTAATTCTTCATAGCTCTCAGTGCTTCCACTGCAGGTCAGGGTTCAGCCATAAACCATGTGGCTGAGTCTCGAGGTGACATGGATGAATTTGTTCCCAGAGGGATGAAGAGAAAGTGGAATTT
>WKFP01014686.1:77298-100416 GCA_011057875.1 Pterocles orientalis
GGCTAGTCCAAAAGAGATGTTTACCCCTTGGGGAGAGAGATGTCCAGAAATAAGTAATAAGATGTCACAGGAATGTGGTGCAGACCGCTCAGAACGGCGCAGATTTTAATAGCCTAGTTGACTATTCTATTTTAAGATCCCTAGACTAGAACAAAAAAGCCCTTTTTCCATTATGGTCTCAGAGTCAAAAAAATCCAGGATAGAAGTTTTCTCACAGTGGTTGGCTGATGAGATTTTTATCTTACAACTGGAAACACGGCTCAGCGTAGAGCTGGCACTGTGTAGCCTAGAGAAGAACAGGCTCAGGGAACCTTATCAGTTTGTATAAACTGCAGGGAAGGTGTGAAGAGGATGGAGCCAGGCTCTTCTCAGTGGTGCCCTGTGGCAGGACGAGAGGCAGTGGGCACAGACTCAAACGCAGAAGGTTCCTCCTGAACACCAGGAAACATGTTTTCACTATCAGAATGACCGAGCACTGGCGTGGGTTGCTCAGAGAGGTGGTGGACTCTCCATCCTTGGAGATATTCAAAAGCCATCTGGATGTAGTTCTGCTGTAGGTGGCCCTGCCTGAGCAGGGCGGTTTGACCAGATGACCTCCAGAGGTCCCTTCCAACCTCAACTATTCAGTGATTCTGTGTTTCAAGGTCAAGCCATTCTCCTTCTCATATTCCTCAGCCTGCCACTCTCCCCAGACTATCTCCATTAACGTTCTGGTTGCACCGACAGCATGCCTGGTAGACCTGATTCTTCCCAGAGAAGACATGGATCTTTCCAGTCTGAGTGAGCTCAACAGGGTGATCTATCTTTGTACTTTTTTCACAAAAAAATTACAGAATTTTCCTTTATCTATGCAGAGATCAACCAAGTTGTAGAATCATAGAATCATGAAGGTTGGAAAAGACCTCAAGGATCATCAAGTCCAGACCAACACCACCTAACTCACTAAACCATGTCCCTAAGCACCACATCTACATGTTTCCTGAACACCTCCAGGGATGGTGACTCCACCATCACCATGTTGATGTAGGTTCCATTGCACTGGGCAATTCGTAGACACTAATTATTTTTATCTCAGATAACAGCTTTATGCGAAGGCTGGTACAAGCAGATACAATTAGTTGGGGGGTTCTCCTCCAGATGTTTAGAGAGCATTGTGCTATTCCAAAAATGTCCAACGGTGTTCAGCTTTTCAGCCTGGTGTAGCCTCCCATCGTTGTTATATAGCTGCCTACAAGTTCCAGCAAAAGGATTCAGCACTTCGTCCCTGACACACTCCAGGTAAGGCAAACCTCATTGTGGTTTATCCTTTCTAAATTAGAAGTGTACATCGGCACAGGGAGGTATTTACCAATGGAATCAGGGCAAAATTTTAATGTAAGTAGGTAACATGAACCTGTCACCTCTGTAAATAAATATTCTGGCTGATGGAAGATGGGAATGAAATTTTAAAAATGATCTGGACTGAAACAACTGAAATTACTGAAAGTGCTGGTACACTATGGTTTAGGGAACCGTAGTGTCTATTCATCCAGCAGTCCTGGCTGTGTGTGAGCTAGCATCAGAGCAGATAATTTTTGTGATTGCTCTTAAGCACCTTTTTGGTTTTAGAAGGTTTCTTCTTTTTTTTTTTTTAACAATATATTTCGTGTAAGTATGAGAAAACTTACAGTTGAAATGTAGTTGAGTCTGAAAGTCTAGGCAGCTATCTGTCATGGTGCACAGTTCTGGGCAAAGAATTCAAAGGTTTCTCAGAAAGATGGGTGACTACAATGGAACAGTATCTATGCCCTTAAAAATTCTCATCTCTCTGGGCTAAGATTCAAGTAGCTGGTTTGTTTTTGGTTTTGTTTTTTCACAGATAAACTAATATACATGTTTTAAGCTAGCACTGAGCAGGTACAGTAGATCTCTGGTACCTCCAAGGTCAATGCGTGTTGCAGTAAGAGCCACTGAAAAGCTGTCGCTGTTGTTGGAGGAGACAGCAGCAACGTGGCGTTCCGAAATGGCATACTGGGATAGGATAAAATGAACTTCAAGAAAACACATGAATGCTATTTTAAGATCTTCAACACTGAACAAGTGATTCAAAGGACTATTGTATTTGAAAGACGTTGATGTTAATATGCGTAGATGTGGTCTCCAAAACTTGTTATTCCGTTTCAAGTTTTGAGCTAAGGTACCTTGATCTTTAGGGGAAGTTGTACAAGAAGACATTCCCAGTAAAAAACATTTCTAGGGTAACAGTGCAATATTCCCTGCTGTGCATGGAGTAGCTAACAGTGCGATCCACTGGATCCAGAAAATAATGATGGGAGTTAACCAAGCCAGTAAAAAACCGAAATCCTAACAGGTGGACAGGACCCCAGTCTTACTGAAGTGCCTTTGTCTGGACTATGTCCAGGTGTTAGATGCAAAGTCAGTGCTTTGTCTTGAAAAAAATGAAATAAAGAGCTTGGGGCTCATATCTGGGAAGGAGGGACCTGTTTCCCAGTGTCCACTCTGACTCAGGTAGGGCAGGCCAGCGGTGTGACAGAAATGACATCTAGCCAAGGTTCATGGGCAGGCCATCTCGGCCACTCTTGAAGCTGTTTCACTGCTCATAAATCATTAACTTGGCCGAGAGGTGGGGAACGATTACCTATCCTCTCTCTTGCTTGATGAATCACTGCATGTGTGAGTCTTTATATGGAGTTAGCCCTTGGGGAATGACTACAATAGGAAGAGAAAGAGTTGTCCAGTGCTCGGACGTAGCCAGCAGTGCGAGGAATTGCTACCACAGATGTTGTTGGGTTAAATCTCATGGGTCTAGATGCTTGTTGGGTCTCAGGCACTATAACATCTTGGGATTAGATGGACTTTTCCCATAGTGGAGCTCTCGGCCTTCATAAAGGTAAGCATACTCCCCAAATAATGTATGGGAATGCTTAGATACAGAGCTGGGACACCTCCCTTGTTCTTAGCATCTGTAAAAGGCCTCATGTCGAACGCTAGTTGGTCTTTCTCAGCCTCCTGAGCTGAATGTTCGTTGCAGGAATAGAAAGGAGAGAGACAGCGGTTGGTTGTGTATCTCACCTGTGAAGGTAGGGAGGTGATGTTCTGGTGAATGTTAAATAGTCACACCAGATGGGACAAGCATACCTGCAGAGACTGAAGAAGACTCACCTCGAGGTACCGAGCAGGCTTCAAATCCTGGCCCCAAATCTCACGTGGGCACTTGCCAAGAAGCTAGTAGCAATTTTGAGAAGGTCACTAGCCCCTAAAGAGGAGCATCTATGGAGGGAGTGCCACTGGAGAGCCCTGAGGATGCCAGCGACGATGCAGAGCGGCGGAGTGTGGTTAATCACTGCTGAGCTTGGCTGAGTTACATCAGCCCTGAACGATCTGTTTTAAAGGATGTCACTGTACACACAGCTGAGCAATGCCCTTACACAAATAAATGACGTCCAGAGAGAAAGTCAAACCGTGAGCGGGTTATCCTCACCTATAACCTTCCAGGGCATTTGCTTTGCAATTCAAGGGAGCTGGCAGAGAGCGGCAGTAGGAGCCTTGCCCTCCCTTGTTGTATTTCTGAGCAAAGCCAGCTGATTTAGCAGGGTCTGGTGTGACTGACCTCACAGCTGGTTGGAGACCTGCATAGCAGTCTGTTGATTCACTCTTACCAACAAACACAGGCACTAGCTTTCAAGTTTGCAGTCCTAGATGCCTTTACTCAGCCGGGCACAGGAGGGTTACTTTAGGGGTCTGTTATCTCGCCGCACGGTCCCCCAGGTTGCTGTAGGTCAGGACATGAGCGATGCTGAAACATCTGCGCAGACACACACCAGGGTACGAGTGAGGTAGGAGCAGGGTTTGGAATGCAATAGGTTCTATATACATGAGAAACACTGAAGTATACAGCAGGGGGGGAAACAGAGGATCATGTTGTAGAAATGTGTGTTTCTGGAGCCATTCAAACCTTATCTGCACAAGGAAGTGTTGGCCAGATAACTTCAATTGGTATTGCTATAGCAGGAAACCCTCCTACCGAGTATACAGCTCGTATTACTTTCCCCAAGGAAATAAAGGCTTATCTTATTGGAATAACTGCTGTATTCACTCTCTGGACCAGCACAGTGAGGCTGGCAAGTCTTGGAAGGAGCAGGAAGACCTCTCTTTAGCCTTTCACTTCTCCGTAATTCAACTTTTTCAATCATAAAATTGAATTCCTGCTCCTTATTCTGTAGCTCCCCGAAGGCCGGAGGGAAGTCACTGTGTAAGATTTGTACAATATTTGCCAAAATAAGATCTCTAATGCACTCCACTCGTGCGGCAGAGTGCTGGTCGCGTGCTGTGAGCACCCACACACCGACTAGAACAGTTAGATGCCTTTCAGTTTATCGGCTAGCAGGCCTTGGCATTGCACACATTGAGATGTGGGACGAATCGCATCCTAAAGGTCTTTCCTTGCCCTGCGTCTAGTCTTCTTCTGTATTGATGGAAATAAAGGAATGACTTTTCCTTTGATTTTGGGTCAGCTTCACATTTTGGTTTTCAGGCGCTTGGCAGCTGCGTGATGTTTGATTTGCAAACACTCCCAGGGAAGGGCTCAATCCAAGTCAATTATTTTCTTTACAAAGAGATAAAAACTCAAAGATCTTTCTTTACCCTCACATTTTGTAAAACAGTTTGCTGGTTTTCTGCTCCAAAATGTAAGTTCTGGGCTCAAACTCCTTACTCCTCTGCCCTTCATATGTTTAAAGATCTCCTCTCGCCACACTTCACCCAGGATTTGTGTGGCTCTGGGCTTTGGTGGACATGGGTGGTTTTTAAAAACCCATCTTCAACAGCCCAGTCATTTGGGGAGCTGGAACAGGCGTGGAGGCGTCTACCCCATGCAAGACAGGCCCGTGGACTAACGCTGACCTAGGAGATCAAGATAATGAAACAAAACTAAATATACACCAGATTCTTGATGGGTAAAGGAGCATGTTGTGATTAAAAGTGGTGGATCCTATCTTCAAACAACATAGATTTGTTCATGCTTAGCCAAAAACATGGGCCTAAAGTCCCATTTTTAGCTTGAATTGGAAGTTAACTCATAGATGGGAGAGATTTAGACAGCACGTTGGTTGGGGTTGTCAAGTTTTTCTCTACTGGAGGGTAGGGAGGAGCTCCGGGCTCCTTCCACATAAGCCCCGAGTCAAGAGCAGTTGGGACTAAGAAATTTCTGGTGCAGGAGGGACACCTCAGGTTTCCACTCCCACTTTTCCTCCTCCTTTGTGGATGCAGCAGCTGCTCCATCCCTTGAAGCAAGAGAGGCTCCCTGTGACACAAAGCAGGCACGGGATCTGGACGAGACCAGTTACCTGTTTGAAGCTGGTTTGTCAGTCTCTACTTGTGTTGTTGGAGGCATGTTTCATGTTGGGTGTGCACATTCCCATTTGCCCAGTATAAGCTAACTACAGGGGTGCTCACAGCAGCCCAAGAGCTACTTCCAACCCATTGATGAGTACATCTCTACACTGAGCAGTTTCTGTTCTTCAATCATTTTTTTTTTTAATAGAGGCATTAAATGGCTTATCCTCTCCTATATCTTCAGGTAAAATGTTTTCAGTCTTTTTTGTTAAAGACCATCTTCACCACAACGTCGGAGAATGCAGAAATCAACATGTTGGGCTGGTTTAATTGCCGCCGCGCTAAACAGCACACCGCTGGCATTAATGGAAAGTGGCAATTTAATTGGAAAAGATCTGATTTTCCATTTCCTGGATCTGTGAAATATGATTTTAAACATAAATGAGAGTCCTACCCAAGGGGATGCTCCAGATTGATTCATGTAAATTAGCAGCAGTGTCCGAACTAATGCTCTTGTGTCGGTTTCTAAGTGATTCTGAAGGCGGATAGACTGGGAAGCAGACAGATGGATGAACAGGTTAGTGGGTGAGATGTGAGCACGGTGCAGAGGTCATTGTCACCTGAACGAAAGAGAGCAGAAACAGAGGGAGCTGCTGGATGCAGGGATGCCAGTTAAACCACAGTGGGCAGTGATGGTTTTAGATCCATCCTTCTTCTCGTGATCAGCCCAATAAAAGATAAGAGATGTCCCTGGGTCCTGAGATGGGTCCCTGTCCCTGATTCCAGCTGTGGGAAGTGCTGAGAGCTCCCTCCCTTGGCACATGCCCTGCTTTGCAGGGAGGGGGGGAATCTTCAGCATTGAACTTGATGTCCTGGAGGCTGTGCTGAGGATGCTCTGTGTGATGGGAGCCTGGTCAAGGCAAAGTGACACCGGTGGCAAAGGGCACCGCAGCTGAAGAGGCAATGATGAAATCTAATTCACTCTGTCTTCTTGCAGAATTTCCGAGCGGTACGAAGTGAGTCTGTGAAGCAGCATTGTCCAGCTTTAAATTATATAGGCTATGCAGGCTGTAAAAATCCTTCATTTTCCTTTGAATGGCTTCCATACAACAGCCAGAAACATGCCTCTGTTTCCCCACTGCTCCGTTTGTCGCTGCCGGGCTCAGCCCTGCTGTTATCCCGTTGCTTATTGTTCCTGGTCTCAGCAGCTCCGAAACAAGGGCAAAACACCCTGTTCATTGGAGCAGGCATCTGGGAAGGGATTTTCCTTCAATATCACCATGTCCCTGCTCTTTATAGATACCATCCTGCAGCCTTGCAGCAGAGAGGGTGCTGATCCAGGCTTTTCCCCGTCTCTGGGAGGAATTTTTTGATGCTCTGGAATGAGAGGGGTGCTTATGAGACTCAGGAGCTGCCTGGCTGTTGTTGAGGCAGTTGTATGCGCTAGGCATTCGAGTTTATTACCTTAAGGTGATTTGCAAATGCTGGGCTGTGCCTGCCGTTTCGTTATGACCGAGTTGTCCACAAGAACTGGCCGGCGGGATGATTTGTGTGGTACTGTTGGTTGTGAACACAGAATAGTGCACGGGTTAGTTTGTTATTCCTGGGTCACTCACGCAGACAAGGCAGATATCAGTGTGGATCGTACTTTCCATTTTAAAAGCATGCATCCCTGTATGTAATCCTACACCAAAAACGTGCATTATTCATACACTGAATCTTGGCTTTTTCTTTGCCTGCATTACTAGATGTGGAATGTGTCTCAGAGGTGGGTTGCAGGAAGACCAGTGCAAACCAGTGAAGCAGGTGGTTAGCTGGTACTTTAGAGGTCTGGCTTCTGTTCCCTGTCTTCATTCGGAGCTGCTGCTTGACCCTGGGACCTCTCTTTGTTCATCTTGTCTATTCAGATCGATGGGTTTCACTCAGTCTGTAGTGGTTGGAAGTACTCAAGTGAAGGGAATCCAGCTTTCAGGGAATCAGGCTTTCAGGGTATGTCTGTACGGCAGCCTTAAGCTGTGCTCCAACTGGCACATTTGCCTAAAACCCCTCCTCTGTCTGCACAAAAGTCTTGTTTGTGTGGCTTGGATTATGTGATAAAGCTCAAGCTATTCCCAGCTGCTCATCAGTGGATTCCTGAGAGTGTCTTTTGTTATGGATTCTTGGGTTCACAGAACTGTTGACTGAAATCATTTGTACCCCAGAGCTCCCCCACCACCCCCCAGCAGCTGCTGGTTACACCCACGGAGGAGCCAGGTAAGGACAGCAGGCGCCAAAATTATTTGTAAGACACATCAGAGTCTCCCATTTCCTTGCAAGCCATGCAACCATCATCATCCAGCTATTGACCAGTGGACCTCACTGGTGTCCCAAAGCAAAGAGTCCCACTGCGACTGGCTCCAGGGGTGCCATCTTCCTTTCTCCTTCCCTCACACTTGCAGCAAGGGTGGAGGTGCTGCATCAGAGCAGGAAGCCTCCCAAAACCCTCCCATCCAAACGGGACCCACCCCACAGTGAGTCTTCTCCTTGTAGCCCATGGGCAGTACCCAAGTTGCTTCAACCGTTAGCAAAGAAACCCACTGAGTCAATGTGAAGGCCTTTGGGATCGCTGGGTGTTGTGAAGGCTTTCACACCCTGTCTAATCCATGGCTGGTGCTGGTTTGAATCTCTTGGCAAGGCAGGACACGAGCTGCTGCTCTTCCATAAATTTCGTAACACTCCAATAATATTTTAAGAGAATAAAAATCATAACACAAACTACAATGCAGTTTTTGTCAATAATTATTGCTGAAAATGTCTGAAAATTAACGTTTTTGCTGCCCCTAATTTCTCAGCTAGTGTATGAGGTTACTGCTCCAAAGCTGCGCTTGTTGATGACAATTTCACTGATGAGTTGAGAGGTAGGAAGACTCACCTGAACCCCTTTATCTGGCCACTTTCCTGGCGCCGTTCAGTAGGTGCCTCAATAAGTGAAGGTACGAACCCGACCAGCGATGTGTTCTGTCCATGAAACAAACATCCGTCATTCACCAGAGTAAATGAATCGCTCTTTTCAAAGGAATTTGCCCACTGGATTATAATTTAACTCTTATCTGGCAGGTGAATCAGGAACCCGAACAATGAGCAGACAGTTATGGAAAGTACGTGTTGGTTCCTCATTCCTCCCAAGTGGTCGTGCAGAAAATTGATATCGTAGCTTTTCTTCAGCTTACGTACTCATAAACCCCTCTCCCTCTCCTGCTCCCAAGCAGAGTTTGCGTGGTGCTACTAACACTGTTAAAAATCCCAGCACCCAAGGACTGCTTCTACAGAAAAGGGCGGAGAGCCCAAATCCTTCCCTTCGAGGGTGCTGGCTCCTGAATGGCGCGTTGGCACATCACGGCAAATTGCACATGGATTGGGCTCCTGAGTTCTGCCAAGAAATATCTATTGAACTGTCCATCGGGCGCCTTGCATTTTATGGGTGTTTGGAATAACTAATGGTTAAAAATGGTTCAAGTTGCTATTCCTTGTATTTTTCTAGTTCCCGGAGCTTTTTATGACCGTGATAATTAAGCCTCAGATTGGTTCTCTGAATTTTCATTACAGTTATACAATGAGTCTGAGACTTCTGTTACACTAAGTTTCAAGCTACTGAGAATTCATTTTATTTCTTTGTCGTCTCTGCTGCAAGTCCACGTTATCTCCTGGGAGCCTGGCTGGCTGTAAGTGACCTGAAGGCCATAAAGTCAATGCTACAGGTAGGAGTACGGCTCAGAAATCCTGTCTCTATGACAGTTCTTGCAGTCTCAAAATATTGCTTCCTCAGCAATGCATTTTTCAAACACATGTGATACAGATTTCTTTAAAGAGACATGTCATGACAATTTTTTTTTTTTAATGTTAGCCTGCTCCCATGCCTTGAGAACCCTTTCCACTCTTCTTTGTAGGTCAGATCGATTCCCGTACCCAGACAGGTTGGGCACAGGAAGAAAACCCTTTGTTAACCTTTAACCGTTAACTAGACCTAACTGATGAGATTTTTAGCTATGTTAATGAAAACTAAATAAAAAACAGATGATGTTACAACCACCTGGCAGAGGGAGTCACATGGGGTGAGATTGACCCAATGTAGATAATTAAGTCCCCAAGCACCACATCTACATGTTTCTTGACCCCCTCCAGGGATGGTGACTCCACCACTGCCCTGGGCAGCCTGTTCCAATGCCTCATCACTCTTGCAGTGAAGAAATTTTTTCTAATCTCCAGCCTAAACCTCCCCTGGTGCAACTTGAGGCCGTTTCCTCTTGTTCCTTTAGAGCAGAGCCCAGCACCCCCCTCACTGCACCCTCCTTCCAGGCAGTTGTAGAGAGCGATGAGGTCTCCCCAGTCTTGCCCCATGTCTTCATTACCAGTGTGAGCTGCATTCCTCTGATACTCCAGAGAAATCTAGCTACTCTATCAGGCCCTTTTTATACCCCCATAAGGACGAGAGTAGTTAACAGCCCAGAGAAAGGTTTAAGCCAATAGTTCCCAAATGCTATGGGAGATCCCAAATGCAACGGGAGATCCCAAGTGCACTGGGAGATCCCAAATGCAATGGGACATCCCAAATGCAATGGGACATCCCAAATGCAATGGGAGATCCCGAATGCAATGGGAGATCCCGAATGCAATGGGAGATCCCAAATGCAATGGGAGCAACGGGACATCCCAAATGCAACGGGACATCCCAAATGCAATGGGAGCAACGGGACATCCCAAATGCAATGGGAGATCCCAAATGCAATGGGAGATCCCAAACTCATGGGCCCTGCTATGAAAGCGAGACCTGTCCCAAGGTTCGCCACGCACGCGGAGAAGTGTCTGCTGTGGCTGTTCGCGCAGGGGGAGATGGGCACGGTGCCGAGCACACACCGCGACCTGTGGGCCAGCTGCAGGATGAGCACTGGGGTCCCAGTCACCCGTTTTGGGTGCCATGTTGGGACACCGACGTAATGCTTGCTATCCTGAAGTTCTGGCTCCTCCATCCAATTTTAGCTCACTTCTATGAATCATAATTAAGATGAAGAGGGGAAAAAAGAAAAGCAACCGATGAGAACCCGTGTATATTGCTAAAGAACCATTACTGTAGCGAGAGGCTGTTAGCGCTATGCGAGACTTCCTGAGCGCTGCCGAAATCTGCCTGTTAGCGAGAATTTTATGAAATGTTCATTATCACCACCTGCCTACCAGGGGAGCTAACGATTTCACACCCTTTTTATTCTTAGCTGCACATTATACCCCTCTTAACGGCGTTTTAAAAATAACTGCAGGAAGAATGAATCACACGTAATTTGAACAATTAGAAGTGACAAGCGGTTTTTCTCTCTCATCTAGTAAAATATGCCCATTTGGCACACTCTGCTGTCTAGCAGAGCTCTTTTATTCACACCACTCCGGTCTCTAAGGAAGACAAGCTGTTATTATTATTATTATTATTCCATTGAAGAAATGGACATCTGTGCTTTCAGCAAGATTAATATATTGACCGCACCAGAGTTATTTTATAGACCCTGAATTTATTGTTCGGAAGCAGATGAGGCCAAGCCAAGTGAGTCCTTGTTAAAGGCCTCCCTCCTTGGTCCACAGAGTTAGAGGGGGGTGAGGCAGTGGCCCAGGTTGCCCAGAGAAGCTGTGGATGCCCCATCCCTGGAGGGGTTCAAGGCCAGGCTGGATGAGGCTTTGGGCAACCTGGGCTAGTGGGAGGTGTCCCTGCCCATAGCAGGGGGGTGGGACTGGATGGGCTTTAAGGTCTCTTCCAACCCAAACCATCCTGTGATTCCATGAACTAGCTTGACCTATCGGGCAAGCTGAATGGCAGGACCCACAAAGGGTTCGCAAAGACGCGGATACCTAAGGATGACGCTTAAAGCCTCACTCCTATGACTTTTCGCCCTAGAGACCTACCATAAGCCATAGCCTTTTAGAAATTAGTCACTTGTATCTCATTTTTAAAGTTATGTATGTGCCTAAAAAGGCAGGCAAGTGCTTAGCGGATATTTCAGAAGTCCTTTCTTATCTAACTCCTCTTCAATCAAACACCCGTCAGATGACTTCATGCTTTGAAAAATCCTAGAGGGAAGATTTCTATAGCTGAGTGCATTTACATCTTTGGCCTCTGTTGCCCCATAAGAAAGCTATCACAGCTGCCCATTTCCTTGGGGACGGTGACAAGATTTTGCTAGGAAATGACAAGGTCTGG
The DNA here is from genome assembly GCA_011057875.1 of Pterocles orientalis. Taxonomy (NCBI): domain Eukaryota; kingdom Metazoa; phylum Chordata; class Aves; order Pterocliformes; family Pteroclidae; genus Pterocles; species Pterocles orientalis. Next base: position 88,853 of record WKFP01014686.1, read on the forward strand.
AGCACGAGCACTGCTAAAGAAGTTTAAGTAGAGCTGAGGGTGGTGAGAACATCCTCGGGTCTGGTGTTGTCTCTCTTGCCGTAGGGAAAAGAGGAGGCAATGAGCTGAAGCTTTTTTTTTTTTCACCATTTTTTTTTTTTTTCCCGTCTTATTTCCCATTTTCGGATACTGGTTAGGTTCTTGCCTTCACATATCTCTGATCCTCTTTGCTCTGCTCCACTCCTCCCACCTGCCGCATACAGAGCTTATCTCATCCCCCTCTCTCGGAGGGTAATGGTAGCTTAATTATCCAGCCAGAGACACTATGACTCCTTTCTTCTGTCTCTCTGGGCACTGACATAGTGCTCATAATTAACATATCTACTTCAAATAGCATGCCAGGTATTTCAGGAGGTGAAAAATGCTGTCTGTTTGCTACCAGGAAATCCCATTCTTTTCTGCTTGATCCAAATCTTTTTTTTTTTTTCTTCATCTGTTTTCTAAAAGCAAATCAAACATGCTTTCACTGGGCTATTAGCAGACAAGCGCCGTCTAATTCTTAAAAATGTCATGTTGTTTTCCTGTCCCCTCCTGTCCCTTGGGGCTCAGTAATCCCTTGTGAAAAATGTGACCCTATTATGACGGAAATGTAAGCTCAGAAGAAATCAATAAGTGTCCACTTACTGGTGTGCCAAACAAATCTGGAGAGCAAAAAGATAAGAGTGATCCATTTCCGTGGTCCCAAAGGGAGCCAGCTTGGTGCACTGCTTGAATAAACCACGGTGACTGCAGAACAGGGGGTCTGCCTGCTACCCAGAGCTGCTCCCTTGCTCCAAAGCATTCATCTTACCCATCTTAATTCTTCACAGAGGAAATATGATTTATAATAATGATTAATCCTGTTGGTGCTTTGGTTCTGTAGGCAATGGTGACGGATAGTCCCGGTTACTTTGCAGCATCAGACTGCAGAGAATTCATTCCAACCATTATAATTTGTCCCCTCAGCATCTTTTTTTTTTTTTAAATTAGACAGAATTCTAGTCTCTTTAGCTATGGAAAAGTGTGTTTAAATGCAGGTGAATGTGAAGCAAGCCTCCACTGAACCCCACGAGCTTGTGCTGGTGGAGCTCGTGCTTGCCTTCTCCTCTCTATTGCAGCAGCACCGTCAGGGCCACATCCAGCATGAGGCCATCTGCCCCGAGCCGTTAATTTGGGTCCCAAAGAGGCAGGAGGGTGCCAAAATCACAAACCTGGAAAAGCTCACTCTACAGCTGTGCTATGAAACATCTGTCTTTTCTTTTTTGTGTTCAGCTGCAGTCCGGGCAATGAATTAAGACTTTTTGCATTTGTGGGTTTGTTGTTTTTTTTTTTTTTTTCCTCTGTATAATGATTTTTTTTAATGAACTGAATTTTAAAAATGGGAAATATTTGCCATTATGCGAGGAATAATGCAAGAAACAGTCTGTTTGGGTGTGTAACTCTCTTTTTCTGCAAACATTCCCATTCACAGCCTCCTGCTTTCTTTTCCCTCACAAAACTTTTTTTTTTTAATTGAAATTATGCCAGAAACAGCCCAGATTTTCAGGAATGAAAATTTATTACAGCACTTGGACATCCAAACCTCCCCTGGAGCAAGTGATGCCAGCTCAGAACAGGACACCTGGCAATGGGGGACCCAGAAAAGACTGAAGATCTCATGGGCTTCCTTTGCCTTCAGCCTCCCAGAGATACGCCTCGTGGAAGAGGTTGAAGGAGACAAACAGCGTTTGAAGATGAAGTCAGAGTCTGCGTAAACAAATGTGTCAGCATAAACATGGGGACGGGATGTGTCCGCGTCCTCGGGATGGGATGGCGTGGATCCAAAGGCTGCGTGGGAGCTGGCTGGTGTCGTTGCAAGGCCACGCTCTATCGAATTTGGAAGATTATGGTAATTGCATGAGGTGCCTGATGTCAAGAAGAAAGGCAAATGTCACATCCACCTCCGAGAAGGGCCAGAAGGAGGATCTGTCTTAACAAGACACTTGCCAGCAGGACAATTCCCTTGGTTTGGTATTCATGAGGCTGCATTTGGAGAATCCAGCTCACCCGAGGGTGTCCAGCAGAGGACAGCAAGGATGATTGGAGGCGCAAGACACTGAGACAACAAGGTTTAGCCTCGAAAAGAGAAAGGGAAGGGGGAAGCTAATTGCCATCTTCCACTACCTGGAGAAGGGGTTATTATAGAGGAGACAGAGACAGATTCTTCTCTGAGATGTGCCAGGAAAAGCACAAGAAACAACGGGCACATTGTGCAGGAAGGCAAACTCTGGGTATAAGGAGAGAAAATTTCATCCTGAAAGTGATTGTGCACTGGAACAGGTGCCCAGAGCAGCTGCGGAGTCCCAGTCCTGGGAGATTTCCACCTAGTTTTGAAGCGAGCCCTGCGATAAGCAGGAGTCTGGGCAGATGGCCTCAAGGATGCCTTCTGTGACTCTGGAGTGTTGGGGCTCGAGAGTCTTCTGTGGGCTCTCTTACCAAAGAGCAAAAGACAGTCAGAGAAATATATGGAACTGTTAAGTCACAAAATAATTCCTTTACCCTATTAGAACAAATAAGGGAAATAAGGGAAATACCTAAACAGACCAGGCTCTGCTCTGTTCTCAGCTTGCTGTTGTTTGGAGGGTTGTGATTCCAGGTGAAGAAGTTGGTACTATCACTTACTAGACAAGTGAGTGTTTCGCAAGGCACTTTCTGGCTCTTTAGCAGTAGGCTGAATTTGTTTACAATGAGTGGAATTTCTTGAGTGCTTTCAAATGTAAGGAAGCCCGAAGCGATGCTGCTGCTGACGGCTCAGTGAGGAGATCGTGACTTGTAGTGTGAGGAATGCAGTATCATCTGACACATCTGTGCGCTAGCCTTCTGCTGGGATCTTCTTTTCCTGCAATCCCAGCGTTGCATTGCATCTTCAAAGCTGTTCTCTTTTAACTCCTAAATTATCAAGTGTCTAAAACCTCCAAATCCACATAAAAGATGCTAACCTCTAAAGAATCTTCTGACATCTTCTTTTGATGCTGGAGCTCGTTCATCTTAGAGTCTTTCCACTATGCAAGGGAATACGCTAGGGAGAATAAAATCAACATGATAGACAAACACTTATTGATTAAAAACACTGCTCCTTAATGCATCATCCGTTTGGTATGGACATTTACCAGCAAGCATAATCTTACTAATATAATGAGGCCAATACCAGTCTATAGCAACGACTTACGGAAAAAAAAAAAAAAACATCTGCTTGCACGACATTTCTGCTAACTTTCATGCGCACAGCAATTTCACCACTTTCAATTCCACTTTCAAATTTCCGTCCTACGGGAATCTGTAGGGAACATCTTGTATGCATTCACCACCCACTCGAACACATGCACGGTGTAAAACGGTCCATTAAGGGTTGTTATTCGCATGCTGTTTGGTCTCATCGTTCCAGCCAAAGCTAACCATCCTTCTCCTTCTGAATGGGAAATGGGACCAAACTCCTTCACGTTTTTCGGTGAGTTTTGCCCAGCTCATCTTCCAGCCTTGGAGGAAACGGTGAACCGAAGGTGCAACAGGCATATTCCCAAGGGTGTTGAATGCCCCGTGTCCCTCTTGGCTAGCGCCCTGCAAAGCACACACTCTAATGATGGGGCAGGTCTGTATGATGTCCAAGGGCAGGTCTGTCTCCTGCAGCTTCTGCAGAGCAGTGCCGCACGCGGAGTCCTTGCAGCAGCCAGCTCACCTCCGTTCCTCCGCGGTGTCTGAACAACCACCTGCTTGCAAGGCTGCTTTTTTTCCCAACTCCACACTTCCTCCTGTTGGCCAAAGCCAAATTCAGTCCTCGCTGAGCAGCCTCATGAGCTCCCATGTCTTCCTATGAAAAACTCTGCTCCCAAAATGTTGTCATTCTTTTCTGTGCTGTAAAGAGCCACTCCCATGCACCTCCCTCGAGAGCCTCACACACCCCCTCACTCCTGCTTCAGTTCATCCTGCTCGGCTAGTGTGCCTGATGAGATGATGCTGTGTGCTCCACCTCACATTAATACCCAACAGCCCCTTGAGCATCCTCCTGGACTGGTCATGATTCATCTCCCTAACAAAAAGGTTAATTCCCTTTTTTTTTTCTTGTTCATCTTATCTCTTGGCCCAGAAACAAGCTACAAACATTTTTTTGCATATAAAGCTGCCAAACCCCAGACATCTTACACAAGAGCAGCTGTTTCAGACTTTGTCCTTAGCGGGCTGGCAGCGCAACGCGAGAGCAGAGCCCAGTTCCCTCCCCTCCTGGCTGCAGCAAGGCTTCGATCGCACAGAGCCTTGAACCGGCGAGTTCCCACACGGCAGTGAGATCTCTGCTTTGCTTTGATTGAGTCATCGAAGGTGTAGTGACATCATTGCCATGCACCTCATCTGGGGATGCCCTGCAGCCCTGAAATGGAAGCTAGGAGGTCAGTTCAAGGGGGATCCTGGCACACAGGTACGTCTACCAAGAGGAGAGTTTCACCAGCTTTAGGGCAGAAGGTCCCTTCTGTAATTAACTTCATGCTATAAATGAGCTATTGGCTCACTTACAATGTCCTCAGCATCTCTGATGGTCACCTTGATACTACATGGTCTGTAACTTTAAAATTCCCATTCTTTGCAAGCTTTTTTTTTTTCCCCTCTGATTTATACAGAATTTAATGTCTTGCTTCTTATTCTCCCTCCTCCCCCACGTTACCCATACTGCTTCACACTCGTTCTTAACATTAATCAATATCAAACCCTCATCAGCTGTGCATAACTAGATAACAGCTGCTTCTAGCTGAGAGTCCCCCCTGGTTAGTGTGCCTCGGTGTTCGATCTGCCAGCCTGCTGTGTGGTGCATGCGGATGGTCTCTCCAGCCTTGCTCTTCCTTCTCAGCCAAAGGACTGACTCTCTTTTCTGCGCTATGGGACAGAGCTTCATAAAAAAGGTAAGACATCAGCTTACGTGGTCAAGGATGCAGGTGCAGAATGCAATATTAAAGCCAAACGCTGTAGGTTTCAAGAAGCGACAATATGTGCAGGAATTTCTTGCGTTCGATGGCATTCGTACTCCGGGGCTCTTTCCACATTGAACATTTGTTGTTTGGTTACTGTAGGAATTGTCTATGCAAAAATATTCTGCTGTTTGCTGCTCAGCTACACACACAACTGCAGGAGCTCTGCTAGTGTTGTGTGTGGGCACCCCGGTGCTGTAACAGGGTCCCAGGCAGAGAGCTGCGTTGGACAGGACATGCCTCTATTCCTTGCACAAACCTCTGAGCGCTTGAGCTCATGGGGAGCTTTTGGATCTTGAAAGAAGCAAAAGCATCAGATCTTACGCATCATCCTTCTAACCTCTCCCCTTCCTTCTTATCGTTATTTTCAGTTCGTGATGCTGCTGTGGATGCTCTTACAAAGAGTCTTTTCTTAAGCACCAGTTCTGCACTCGAACACTGGCAGCAAGCTCCCTACAGGCAGAGTCCGGATGGGTGCTAACGTAACGTGCAAAACTCGTGTCTCGGGATTGGAGTGTTAGGAAGAGGTGGGTCCTCTGAGCACTCCCACCCTAAAATGTGTTCCTTGTGAGGCACCATGCTGAGGAAAGCCAGGAAACCCTTCTAGCGTTAAATAGGGATGAAAGCAGAAGTGTAGAATTAAATGGGGCTCAGCAAAAATTGCTTTTAGAGGAAGAGAGGAAGGAGAAGAGGAAATGGTGATCAGCATGGTGTGAGGTGACGATAGCCTAGTAGAGAGCTTCAGCTGTGTAAGCAGAGATATTTGTGAGAAGCTGCAAGTTGTAGACTTAACCCACCAGGGGAGATAAAAAATCACATTGAATATGACGTCCAGATGCATGAGAAATTAAGGCAAAAGATGCAATATATTGTTAAGATTAAATAAGGTTAAAATGGCAGCTAGACATCCCAAGCAGAAGCTCAGTTGAATAAAAATAAATAAATAAAAGACAAATCAATAGAGATGCAATAACCTTTCCAGTCCTCCACACTCGGGTGGTCACTTCCAGGTGGGCAGAGCATGTCTGCAGCAGCCCTGCCTTCCTGGGGTAAATCTGGGTGCTTCAGAACTAAATAAAAAGAAGCAGTTGGGGGGGCTGTTTAAATGCTGGTGCTTCTGTGACCAGATCTGCCTTTTGCTTTCCACTCGTACGCTTAAAAAAAAAAAAAAAAAAATTGGCCAACCAGTGCTGGGGGACAATTCTGCACTGCTGCATGAAGGATTCCTCCAAATTGTGAGTGGCTTCTGAGTCTAACCCGATGCTCACAGGTGGTGGACAGGCGTTGTTCAGCCACAGCAGGGCGCGGGTGCGTACGCTCTCCATACGCGTGGTCCAGTCCGGTGCGTACGCTCCCGGTCAAGTGACACAGACCCACCCGCAGCCCGCTCCCTGGTTTCCCCCACTCTCCACTGGAGTTTTACCACATTTTCACAAGCTGTCCTGAGGTGAGAACTGCCACAAGCCTATTTATGCTGCAACCATTGCAAGCAGCAGAGGAGGTGCGCATCGCAGCATCCTTTCCGAGGACCTGTTGCCAGAGTTCTCCTCCCATCACAGACCTCTACCCCCATGTTTGCTGGCTGTTGAATTGCAGCCCGACTGGAAGGCAAGAGGCTTTGTTGTTGTTGCCTGTGAACACTTGTGCCCCTTTCCATTCAGGGAGTTAATTCTGGTGTAAGCCGATAGTTTTTTTTCTGACATGTTTTAGGTCTACCATCAAACTCAAGCCATCACCCTCCTTCTTTTTTTTTTTTTTACTTTTTTTTTTCTGAAAGCCTCTGCAAACTTTGCTTCTGGCAGTATCTCAGAATATGACTGCGTAGTTGTTTTAGCTGACTCCCACCACCCTGCTCCCCTTCCAGCACGCTGCTTGTTTGCCGTTAAGAGGGCGATTCTGATTTTTTCACCGCCTCCTGTGTCAGCATGCAAGTCTGAAGGGACCTTTTTACAATTGTAATAACAACTTTCCGCAAAATTCGATGTCACTCGCCCTGCTGGTACGAAGCGCCCATTTTTCTTTTGCCCCTGAGGGATGCATGCCTTCTTGCAGAACGATGCTGGAATATAGGGTGACCATCAGCAGTTACGGAGCGAAGCCACATCACAAGAAAGCTCTGTCATGAGGCTGCCTTTTATAGGCAGCCAGCAGAGTTTGGCTCCTGCTTCCACTGAATTCTCTTATCAGCAGATTTGGCATCAAAGGAAGCACAGTCTTCCCGATTTTTTCGGAGCTTGGCCGAACCTCACAGATTTGGTGGCCTCTGTCCTCATGGCAGCTCTTGCCATGAGTTGGGAAGGTTCCAATTTGAGGTGGAAAAGGAGGTTCTCGAGCAAAAGCCTACCCAAGGCAAGGCGTCGGCAGAGGGACTAAAATTCCTCGACTTGATTTTTAGGCACTTGGCTTGGCTCCCAGGAGGTGCCTGTAGAGCCAACAACAGGTGGCAGAGGATCTCGCTGCTGGACCGTTGTGCGGCCGCACACCCTTGCGCTGGTCTCGCTGATGCTGCTGGGTTTCTTTCCCATGAACAAAGGGACGACGGGGTGGGAAAGACAGAGGAGAGCGCCTGGTGCGTGCTCAAGCTTTACCCTGCTACGGGCCTTGGGTACAGCTGGGACGTGTCACAGCCCCAGGAATATGAACGTGTTTTCCAGAAGCACAGAGGCAGATCAAGGCGCTGTGGGACGTTATGACCACCCTCAGCAAGTGCAGTTATTTTTCCCCTTTGCTTTATCCTGCCCCTGACGAGGGTGCACAGGTTGTGCTGATAGAGCTGCTCATGTGAACCCATTGGAAGGCTCCATCTGAAAAAATAATTTCCGGTTTTTTGGGGTTTTTTTTTCCCTGGCGTAGTTGCATAAGGCTGTTCACAGCACAGCTGCACTACTGGGGGACAGTGTGCCACTGGCCGGGGTGTAAATGAGAGAAGGCATCTCTGGGGAGGGGTCTGCAAGGAGAGGAAGGAGATGATTCTTTAAACCAGAATAGCTGTGAAACTCTTTGTAATGTAAAGCTACAGCTCAGCTCATCTTCTGGGGCTTTCTCTGTGGTCCCTAGGGAGATGGGAGCTCTTTCAGAGTGATGGAGAGGGTTTATCTCCCTTCACTGGTTATAGAAGGACCCCAGACAGTGAAATGTTTAATGTTACATGATACAAATACCCCCAAAGCAAGCAGCGAAGCCAAAGCTCCACCATCTCAGGCATTTGTCCTCGTGCTGTCTTCATATTAAGGAAATAACTTTCATTCTTCTGCCAAGAGCCTGTCAAAATAGCAGAGCCACGTTCCTGAGCATAAAACTATTTTGTAAATCTGATCAGCCAACAAACAGGAATCTGAATCCTATCTGCAACCACCAGCCCTGACAGTCCTCGCCTCCAGTTGGTTTTTTTTTCCTTTTCAGAAATTATACAATGTTTAAAATAGGGGCCTATCCCCATCCCTACCTACAACAGGCAATCTTTTAAAGTCTGCCGTGACTTCTTTTTTCTTCCTCTTGGTGAGCCTTTCTTAGTCTGTGAGCCACATTTCACTTCTGAGGTTGCTTTCCCAGCTCCCACCCTGCCCTGAATTTTGCTTCAGGATGGTCCTTCATCAATTCAAATGGAGTCAGGGGCAAAAAGGAGGGGAAGCTGCAGAATACCCTCTTCTAGCTGAGCTGGAACACGGCGTTGCAGTTCATCAATACAGGTTTCTGTGCTCCGCAGCTCACATTTGATACGGACGAGTCATGAGGTCAGGATGCTCTTCTGGGCAGAGCAGTTGCAGGAGGGTGGATCTTACCTGATGAAATCCTTCAAGACTTTTTGAGTATCTTGGAGCGTTGGTGGTTTGAACCCACTCGGCTAGCAGCAAAACACCACAAATCCCAAACATAACCTCTTACTAGCTGAAGAAAGATAAGTCTGTCCCAGCTGATCCCAGTGAGCCAGATGCTCTGGTCCGGCCGTATCAGAATGTGTTTATTTCCATAAGCTGAACGAGGACCACCCGGCTGTTGTGACCACATAGTTGTCAGCAGCCATCAACCAAGCAAAACGATTTTGCGTGTTAATTGACCCCGCTGAACAGCGTGCTATGACTTTCTGCCTGGCTTGGCTTTGCTGTGAGTTACAGAGCAAGAAATCTGCCATCCTGTAGGTCTATTTCGGGGGATTTTTCGGCTGGCAGGCACACCATTCGGTTCACACGCACCACACCAAACATGCTACAGCACAAATCAGATTGCAGGTTTGTTTTCATTAAGTTATTCTATAGATGGAGCTTATACAATAGCTGCGCTGAGATACAAGAAGGTACAGTTTCATTATATACATGAGAATTGAAGCATGTATCTTGCAAAGGGTTGGCTGTATTTAAATTGAATTTACGATGCTGTTGTGGCTTAGATCCTTCCCACCTCCAGTACTGGCACGCGTGTAGCTTTGGTTTCTCTCTGTCTTCTGTGGCATACATCCTGTGAAAACAAGGCATAAGCCAAGGTCTGACTGTCTTTATGCCGAATCACTCTTTAACTAAATATGTGCAGCATCATATTTATTTTTATTATATTTACATATATCTAATTTATATATTTTATATAAAAATGCTTATATATAATGTATTATGTAATAATTTATTAAACTGATGCACCTTCCTGTTTAGAGCTTGCTATTCCCTTCCCACTCTCCCGCCCAGCTATGCTTAATTAATTTTTCTAGCATTCTACTTCAGCCTGTGTTTAATGAAACCCTCCTAAACTATGAGCTAAGTCATTCCTCTTACACCAAAACCCACGATTATTCTCAACCTGCTAATGGGAGTTCAGGCTATTTATACTCCCTCAAAAAAAAAAAAGTAATTAACAGTTCCTTGATAAGTCTTTGCCTCCTTCTTACAAATTTGTACATGTGGCAAGATGACCATTAGGAACTCCCTTCCTTTTGTATTGGGAAGAAAGGGATCCTCGTGTCATGGCAGTGCAGCCCGGGCAGACGGTGCGGACGGACCAACACCCAGCCCCAGCTGAAGGCAAGGGCTGGCGGGTCAGCGCCGAGTTCCTGGCTGGCCGTGCTGACTCAGGAGAGATAAGGGAAAGATGTGGACTATTCCTGCGATAGGGAGACAGTCTATCAGGCAAAGGTCCTTGAGGGGAAAATATGACTTGTGTTTTAAGGGCAGTACCGTGATACAGAGTTGTGCTACAGCAGCGCTCACCCAGAGTAAGATGCTGCCTGTTTCAAATGCTTCAAAGGTCAGCAGGAGATGATGGAAAATACTGGGTTTTCCCCTTAATTCTCCCAATATGTCAGAGAGGTAAGCCATCTCCTAAAGGATGAAATATAATAGTTCTCCCATTTCCACCACTTGGCTGGGGGATGTCTCTGCGTCTGCTGGCAACCCCCAGTTTGGCCAGATGGCTGCTGGCATGCACTGTTAGTCCCAGTGATGCTGGCACTGGAAAACCCAGATACCAACAGTATGTGAGTAAGGTTTAATTACCAGACATGGGGTCTGGAAGGAACTTTTCCTCAGTTCAACCTGACAAGAACTGATCTATCTATTTTGTCTTCTCCTGTAATGTAGGGCCACACTCCTACATCTTCTGCATATTGTTTATCTAACATACCCTTTACAGGGCAACAATTCAAGGTGCTAGTAATGCCCTTTGATACCCTCATGTCTTCCTACGGCACAGTTTGTGTTGTAACCTTCCCTGCAGAAGTTTGCTATGGGATACAGTAGAGAGAACTGTGTCTGTGGTAGGGCGTGGAGCAGATGGCATATGGAGTATTTTTGAGCAGAGGTATCTCACAGGATTGCCTGCAACTGCAGAAGTTCTGAACCGCGGTTGTTAGCCATGAACCAGGCTTTTTTGCATCTTAAAGGGAATGGCAGAGTCCCTCAGAACTTCCCCTTGCAGTGATGCTCTTCCATCCTTACTCCCTCACGACATAGCTATAGGAATATCTCAGATTCCTGAAGCTTTGTTGCTGTTTTATCCTCTGGAGTGACAGAAGAACCTTTCATGATTAGCACTGTTTCCTGCCTACAATGATCCTTTTCTTCAAGATCTCCACTCAAATCCCATTGGAAATGCCACTGGCACTCGCATCACTCACTACTGCACTTTCCCTTTCACGCCTCGGTCTTCTGACAGTGGTGCTCACATGACGAGCTCATGGGTTGGTTCCCTGAGTGCCTTACCCACAACCACCGCTTTTTCATAGTCATGATCTTCCCATTGGGGTTTGGAGTCAAACACTCCCTAGCTGTCCAAACCCCAAATACCTCTGTCAGTCTTCCCAGGTCTCTCTGAAACGGAATCCTTCAGTGATGAAACCGAAGCGCAGCAAACATCCACACATCTGCTATCCCCATGGTCTCTCCTGGCTACAGATCCCAACCAGAAACCACGCGGTCGTTACGTGCGCGGGGGCAGGACCGCGCTAAGCCTGGCTGAGAGGCGGAGGGTCTGAGCTCGGATGTAAGCACCACGCTAAGGCTGTTCCTTCTGTATCGGGACTGGCTCACGTCCAGGCAGCTTGGGGAGCGAGCAGAGCAGCCACGGGAC
>WKFP01014686.1:100436-150733 GCA_011057875.1 Pterocles orientalis
TAATGTATTATGTAATAATTTATTAAACTGATGCACCTTCCTGTTTAGAGCTTGCTATTCCCTTCCCACTCTCCCGCCCAGCTATGCTTAATTAATTTTTCTAGCATTCTACTTCAGCTTGTGTTTAATGAAACCCTCCTAAACTATGAGCAAAGTCATTCCTCTTACACCAAAACCCACGATTATTCTCAACCTGCTAATGGGAGTTCAGGCTATTTATACTCCATCAAAGAGAAGTAATTAACAGTTCCTTGATAAGTCTTTGCCTCCTTCTTACAAATTTGTACATGTGGCAAGATGACCATTAGGAATTTCCTTCCTTTTGTATTGGGAAGAAAGGGATCCTCGTGTCGTGGCAGCGCAGCCCGGGCAGACGGTGCGGACGGACCAACACCCAGCCCCAGCTGAAGGCAAGGGCTGGTGGGTCAGCGCCAGGAGGCTGGCCATGCTGACTCAGGAGAGATAAGGGAAAGATGTGGACTATTCCTGCGATAGGGAGACAGTCTATCAGGCAAAGGTCCTTGAGGGGAAAATATGACTTGTGTTTTAAGGGCAGTACCGTGATACAGAGTCGTGTTAGAGCAGCGCTCACCCAGAGTAAGATGCTGCCTGTTTCAAATGCTTCAAAGGTCAGCAGGAGATGATGGAAAATACTGGGTTTTCCCCTTAATTCTCCCAATATGTCAGAGAGGTAAGCCATCTCCTAAAGGATGAAATATAATAGTTCTCCCATTTCCACCACTTGGCTGGGGGATGTCTCTGCGTCTGCTGGCAACCCCCAGTTTGGCCAGATGGCTGCTGGCATGCACTGTTAGTCCCAGTGATGCTGGCACTGGAAAACCCAGATACCAACAGTATGTGAGTAAGGTTTAATTACCAAACATGGGATCTGGAAGGAACCTTTCCTCAGTTCAACCTGCCAAGAACTGATCTATCTATCTATTTTGTCTTCTCCTGTAATGTAGGGCCACACTCCTACATCTTCTGCATATTGTTTATCTAATATACCCTTTACAGGGCAACAATGCAAGGTGCTAGTAATGCCCTTCGATACCCTCATGTCTTCCTACGGCACAGTTTGTGTTGTAACCTTCCCTGCAGAAGTTTGCTGTGGGATACAGTAGAGAGAACGGTGTCCGTGGTAGGGCGTGGAGCAGATGTCATATGGAGTATTTTTGAGCAGAGGTATCTCACAGGATTGCCTGCAACTGCAGAAGTCCTGAACCACAGTTGTTAGCCATGAACCAGGCTTTTTTGCATGTTAAAGGGAATGGCAGAGTCCCTCAGCATTTCCCCTTGCAGTGATGCTCTTCCATCCTTACTCCCTCATGACATAGCTATAGGAATCTCAGATTCCTGAAGCTTTGTTGCTGTTTTATCCTCTGGAGTGACAGAAGAACCTTTCATGATTAGCACTGTTTCCTGCCTACAATGATCCTTTTCTTCAAGATCTCCACTCAAATCCCATTGGAAATGCCACTGGCACTCGCATCACTCACTACTGCACTTTCCCTTTCACGCCTCGGTCTTCTGACAGTGGTGCTCACATGACGAGCTCATGGGTTGGTTCCCTGAGTGCCTTACCCACAACCACCGCTTTTCCATAGTCATGGTCTTCCCGTTGGGGTTTGGAGTCAAACACTCCCTAGCTGTCCAAACCCCAAATACCTCTGTCAGTCTTCCCAGGTCTCTCTGAAACGGAATCCTTCAGTGATGAAACCGAAGCGCAGCAAACATCCACACATCTGCTATCCCCATGGTCTCTCCTGGCTGCCAGATCCCAACCAGAAACCACGCGGTCGTTACGTGCGCGGGGGCAGGACTGTGCTAAGCCTGGCTGAGAGGCGGAGGGTCTGAGCTCGGATGTAAGCACCACGCTAAGGCTGTTCCTTCTGTATCGGGACTGGCTCACGTCCAGGCAGCTTGGGGAGCGAGCAGAGCAGCCACGGGACCACCAGCACCCATCCGCCTAGAGACATCCTCATCAGAGCAAGGGTTAAATCTCCAAAGCAGAGTCATCCTGCAGACTCCAGTGTCCGAGAGCAACTTCCAGCCCCAGGTGCCCAAGTCCAATGCAACTGGAGAGTTGAGTAAAGAACCTACAAAATATTACTTCTGAGAATCGCATCCTGCAGAGGAGAAACCCAGGTTTTACATCTTCTGGTATAACAAGGAATGTAGTCTAAGCAAGGAAAGGAGTAGGGGTCTTGTCCTAAAGCTAAACACTTAAATTGTGTTACCCCTGTTCAAGAAATTAAAAAAAATAATAATAATAATTGAACATTCCTCTGCTCAGCATCTTCAAATGATTTAATCTCTATAGTGCAGCTAAGCAGGAAAGTTTCCCTGTGGACCTGGGATGGCTACACAAGCTTCATCCATTACCTGTGCAGCTTGGCAGCAGCAGACAAGCTGTTTGTAGCATCGGTGGTGAAATGCTTGCTTACTTAGGTGGAAAATTATTAACATAGTTTTCTTGTTACCTAACAGCAGTCTGAATTCCTGCAAGGGATGAAGGATCTTCATTCTTTCCAGCTGCACCAAATAAACAGCATTCCTCTTCCATGTTTGTTATTGCTTACAGAGCAGGCAGAGAGACTGATTTCCTTCTCCAGCTTTGATGCTTATGAAAAATTGGCAATTGTAGGGACACACCCTGCAGCTGCCTTCAGCCAAAAAAGGGTTAATTGCAATTGCCCCTCCATTTGGCACTCAAGAGAAAGATGATAAAACTTTATCTGTGCTGGAAAAAAAAAAAAAAGGCAGAATAACAAGCGTTGCACTGAGGAAAAGGAGGTTCAATGAGCAAAGGCTTCTTCGTGCTGGGAAGTTTTGCAGCTTTTACTGTATTTGTGTAGTCAAAGCAAGCAACCTTTCCCCACACTTTATCACAAATATAAAGATATCGACTGAAAGTGCTGCACAGTTAATTTTGGCTTAAGAAAGCAATATAGTTCAGATCGGTGTCAGGCAGCTGTGTCTAGGGCTTCCAAAGGCATAAGCATTTGTCTGGTTAAAAAAAAAAAAAAAAGATATTGCACCTCTGATCAACATATTTATAGCCTGTCTAGGGCAGACCGAAATTTTTAAGTTTTCATCTAGAAAACTAGATGAAAAAAATCATTTGTGGAACAAAGCCCCCAGGAGACTGAGCTCCAGGACCGAGCTAAACCTCGAGCCGTGTCATCGGGTTGAATATTTAGTCTTTACCTTCTGTAAAGTGCAGGTTTATGGTACCAGCCGTTGGAAACAAACACGGAACTGAACTGAATGAGTATGGCTACTCAGGGCTTTGCGCTTTATAAATCACAGAATCATAGAATAAGGTTGGAAGAGACCTCAAGGACCATCAAGTCCAACCGTCAACCCAACCCCACCCAGCCCACTAACCCATGTCCCCAAGCACCACATCCACACGTTCCTTGACCCCCTCCAGGGATGGTGACTCCACCGTGTCCCTGGGCAGCCTGTTCCAATGCCTCATCACTCTTGCACTGAAGAAATTTTTTCTAAAATGTGATAATGTGAAGTGGATCCGGATAACGGGCTGCCCATGCTGGCTCAGATGAGCAGAGTCACTTCAGCTCAGCCTTTCTTTTGAGCTGCTGACCCCTTTGAAGTGGTAATACTTCTGTGGGGCCTGTGCCTCCAGAAGCCAAGGTACTGTACAAACATCAATAACTTAACTCTTAACACTCCCGATAGCAAGGGGAAGATAATCGGAGCCTGCTTTGGCTCCACTGGATGGGCTGGGCTGAGATGGGTGGTGAGCTGAGGGGAGAATCCACATCTCCTCCTGGAGTGTTACCTGCCCCTTCTCAAATTCTCCACTTTTTCCTTCCTTTCCGAAGAACTGCTTTCTTCTCTTTGCAGTCGTATAACATTCCTACGCTGTCTTCGAGGACTAACATAAGGGAAGTATTGAATGTATTTTACCCAAGGCAAGTACTAGGGCTATTAAAAAACTCTTATGATTTAAAAGGTGACAGAAGCACTTTTCTATCACATGATGTAGATTGAACGAAATTAGGTTAGTTTGGCTGCTTATGCTCTTATAATGCAAAAGCAGACCTGGAGTAGTAGAGGAAAAATGTGCTTTGGCTTTTCATTTCGACATTTACATTGATTTTGTCCAGGAATATAATTATACCAGGATATCTATAATGACGATGTTCCTAATGGAGACATAGCTTATGGGTGTAAACTAATTAGCTGAATTAAACAAACTAGATGACCCAAAGGTTTAATTTTTTTTTTCCCCTCCTGCTTTTTCTTATTCTGTTTTAATTACATCTGTATCAGTAGAGGTGTGATTTTATCTTTTTTTCTTTCTTCTGGGCTTGCATCCCTCCTCTTTTGCTTATAATGAAAATTCTCATCAGCAAATTCAAGGCGTTTAATAGAAACAAAGTCAATTTGCAGCAAATATCAGATAAATAAAAAATGAATATACAACTTGAAAATGCAGTTCTCCATTCCTGGAATGACTGCACACAGGGACTGAAAAAAAAACCCAAACGTATTGAATAACTGGATGGTTTCAGTTTGAAAGGTTGTAGCCAGGTACCTGTAAAACACATTCCAGTGGGGAAATGCAAAGCAATGCTCACGGTACACCGAGGCTGGACACACAGCAGTGATGCCCAGGCATCACTGCTCCCCATCCCCGGGTACAGAGTGACCTCCCCAGTGCCCTGTACCCGTGGAGGAAGAGGAGGAAGGAATGAAGTGAGGTGGTGGAGGTAGAAATCTTGGGTCAGTTATCAAAGAGGACAATTATCTTTCTCAGCAGACAGAGGCTGTGATTACCCTAGACACACTCTGGGGGATAGAAAGAGTTAACAAAGCAGAGCCTCCTTTCCTTCCAAGGCTAAATCACTACCTGCAGTGATGGTGATGCAGGCGTCTGGGAACACAGCAGAAACTTTGGATTTTTTCCTACAGATGTGCAGTTTCCAGATGTGAATGCCACCCATATCTGAATGCCAGGATATTGCCTGCATTTCTGTTTCAAAACACTTTGAAAAGCTTTTTTTCCTTCTGTTCCAAAAATACCTATAAAACTTCCCTCAGCTCCTCTCTGTCTCTGCTGGGCTGGAGCAGGATGCTCCTATCCCTGGAGCTGCCAGCCCTGATTCAGAGGTCCAGCATCGGGAGCCAGCGGAGAAGCGTCTGGCACTGACAGCACAGCATTCAGCTGCGCACCACTCCTATCCTCCTAATGCATTTCACACTCAGCAGATTGAATTGCTTTGGTCTTCTCATTTATTTTTCTTCCAGCAAAACAAAACAACTTTTTTTTTCCCCCCCCTTCCTTTTCCCTGACAAAGAGTTTTGCCATATGCTCCAAATCAATCGCAACCTTTTTGATGCTTTGTTACCGCCCACATCTTGGGCTGCATTCAAAAAAAATGGCAGCTGAAGTGTTTCTGTTTCTGCTCCGACCAAATTAAAATTGAAACACTCTGTTCATTCATTCAAGGGTTAATGTGTCTTGTAACTCCACTCTTACTCTCTGTACCAGCAACTTCTTAACCAGAACTGAACCAATTCCTTGCTGTAACTCACAGATCTAGCTGATGCGCTTTTTTTTGTCTTTCTGCATGGCTGGTTGTCATGAACAGAAAGGAATTTGCTCATATTCATTCACTGATCAATTTATTTATTGACCTGAGATACACCTCCCTGAATATCTTAATTTGATTTAATGCTGCACTTCATGCGGTTCTGTCCCTTCCTACGTGCTGACGCTACTCCTTGTGTACCCACACAGTCAGCTGGGCCAGCATCATAGAAGAGAATCCTAGCATAGAACCATGAAGGCTGGAAAAGACCTCAAGGATCACCAAGTCCAACCATCAACCCAACCCCACCCAACCCACTAACCCATGTCCCCAAGCACCACATCTACACGTTTCTTGAACCCCTCCAGGGATGGTGACTCCACCACTGCCCTGGGCAGCCTGTTCCAATGCCTCATCATTTTTTAAGTGAAGAAATTTTTTCTAATCTCCAGCCTAAACCTCCCCTGGTGCAACCTTCTGAAAAGAGAAGTTTAAATCTTTCCCAGGGCAGATTTAACCTGGTAGTGAATTATTTCTGCAGAACATTACCTCTGCAGCTTAGCTGGGGAGCAAAGACGAAAACAGGTATTATAATTCAAAATAGACAAACAGACTGGTTTGGGGTTTTTTTTCCATTTTCTCACTTTTTTTTTTTCTTCATTTTGACTGAACAAAATTTAGACCCTTTTTCAGCTTTGAAAAATGTTTTGGATTGCTTGGCATCCAGCTACACCCCAAAATCTCAGATGAAGAGTTGACAGCAAACAGGCTCTTACTGTCCCTCACTGAGCATGGAGAGGGATGGGGAAACAGCTCCACTTTCTGTTCTGATACTAGCTGGAGGGTCCTTAAAATGAAGTTTATAATCAGGCTCTGTGATATTAAATTGTGATTTAGATAGTTAATATGTAATTAGAGCTTAATCACTTAAAGTACTTCAGCTGCTGACCAACTCCATGGGGTGCTCTAAAATGGGATTCTGCTTTGAAACGGGATAAATAGGAAAGAAATGGTGAGCGTGGACAGCCCTGCAGTGTGTTCAGAGTTGCCTCGGATGGTTTTAGTGTCTGTCGCCTTCTGTTGTGTTAGTTGCTGCTTTACTGCGTTGGAGGGGAGTGGGCAAAGAAGTT
Organism: Pterocles orientalis; assembly: GCA_011057875.1. Taxonomy (NCBI): domain Eukaryota; kingdom Metazoa; phylum Chordata; class Aves; order Pterocliformes; family Pteroclidae; genus Pterocles; species Pterocles orientalis. The sequence goes on from WKFP01014686.1 coordinate 107,131, forward strand.
GAATGGTTAGTCATGAGCAGACACTGCGTTTGTCCCGTCCTTCTTCAGATGACCTCGGAGTGCTAGCCCACGACTAACCTATTCCGTGTCTGAGATGCACCCTTGGGGTTCGTCCAAGGATGCTCGGCGTTAGGAGCAGACCAGAGCCTTTTGCTCTAACCTTGAACTTATCTATTTACTGAAAAGGTGTTCATATTGCTTTGATTAGCAATTTCCACGTGATAATCCTCCTGTTGTCCTAAAACTGGAGTTTGTCACCCGGTGTGCTGCAAGCCAATCCACGCAGAGTCAAGATATAATTTTATTGCATTTCTGCGCAGAGATGGATGCTGGGTGGTAACCCACAGAGCCAGCATCCCCAGTTACAGTCATATCAGGTATTTACACAGTTCAAAATGTTCCTTGTGGCTTCTTTGCCCCATCCCTCTGATTATAATTGGTTAGTTCTTATCTCTTAACTACAGCTGCTTAGTTTTTCTCCCGCTTCGATGTAAAGGTTCAGTGATTTTTAATTTTCCTACCCCTGCTCAGTAAGTGGGGTTCTGAATTCAGGGGGGGTCTCAGGTACCTGGAGGTGTAGTCTTCACATTATCATAAGGTTTGAAGATTTGTAATAACAAAAGGCTGCCCTGCTTGGGGACAGCCACACCCCAAGGACAGCAGTTCCTGCGATCCCTGATAAGGGGTGAATGCTCCCTAATCGCTCCCATTGTCTCCAAGGCCAGACCGATCCAGCACCATCCTACTGGTCACATATTCCCTGAGTTACACGTTTAACTCCTTTATTGCTGGATAACATTCCTGGTTTTTGTTATATGCCCACAAAAGCTGGAGGACAAATAACAGCACCTGAAAGTTCTCAAAAAAAAAGAGAACAGGTTGGGAGGGGTGCTGCTGGCATGCAGCAGGCTTAGCCTGGACAGGATGGTGCTGGTTAGTGCCCTTCTATGGTAGGTGCGTGTCTGTCTCACCTGCAGAACTGACAGACAGAAATAAATACAGGCCATTTCTAAATTTAGTTGGTATCTTAATTGTTCAGGAGGCTGACACCTGCTATAGTAAATAACCAATGTGACCACAGGGAAAACAGCGTGTCTGTTTGCTTTTAGGTATTTATAGAGCACATGCCTCAGTGGTATGCAAATATTTGGTTGCATCACATTGCCTATAACTTCATTTATAACGTATATTGCTCATAGCACAGCCTGAGCTCTGGTAGATAATTCAGCTGAGCAAACTGTCCTGCTCCCAGTGACTCATAAGAGGCCTCCAGCAAGCAGCCAGGTGATGGAAACACAGCGGAGCAAGAGGCTGGTTTTATTGTTCTGAACAGTTGGTTTCGCTCCTCGTTTCTTTGGCCCACAGAGCTTCCAAAATGCTCGCTGATGTACTACAGAGAAAACACAAACTGATGTTCATATGGTGCAAAAGCAATTTCTTCTAAAGCAGGGTGGACTCTAAAATAGCGAAGGGCTGTAACAAGCAGAGGTACATTTCATCCTCTTTTGTATTTCATCCTCTTTTAAATCATGAAACCCGTCCAAAGATTCATTTTAATAGAAAAACTGACACATACTTTTAAGAGGCAAATGGTGATGAGAAACACTTTGCCATAGACTTATTGATGATAAGGTCTTTTCATTAAAACAAAAATATCAGAAAAAGAATCTTTCTGATGTCAGACCATGTTAATTCAAATTCCTTTATACATCAAGTTCAAAGGACGTTCTGGGTTTCCCTGGTCCTTGTATCACAAGGATGAAGCTTTGATTTAGCATCTCCTAGCTCAGCTTTCTTCTTCTTTTAGGTACTTCTAGAGCGGCTGATTCTTGACATGATTCTTGACCAGCTCCCACATCAGGGAGGCTCACAAATGCATTGACACTCACTAGGAGAAAGCATCATTGATGCCAAGTTAACACTCTCCACTGGTGTTTCTTGCCCTTCAAGCATGTTTCAGGTCTGTCTCCCCCATAGGGAAATAAAAGATTCAAGGACATATCTGACGCTCACCCTTCCCTGTCAATAGCACCGGAATGATGTGCAAACCATCCATCTGCCTTGCCTGGGTGAGGTGTGATCAGCCTGGAGGATTAGTCACTGCAGCTCAGCAGAGCTCTGATTCGTGTCAAGAGGTGATCTGGATGGACCATTTCCACCTGTGAATGGGAGAGCCAATTCCAACCCAGGACTTTCATCAAAGGAGGGTTCCTTGTATCTTCCAGAGCTCCTACACACCTCCCTGCCTTCAATCAGCCCTATAAAAAAAGGATGTCAACAGTTGGCCTGTGCTCCACAAGCAGGTGAGCACAGGGTTAGATTGCAAGTGCATGAAGACCAAGGGACCATAAAAAATAGGAGACAATGGGCTTATCAAATGTGAGAGATCTGGTGTTCTGGGGGTGAGGTGCGCCAGGAATTTGGCTGCGGGGCAAGTGCAGCCACCTCCCCCTGCACACTTCAAAGCCACCCTCCGCTATGGGAGCTATTCCTGGAGCAGGGGCTGCACGAGCCAGGCAGGGGGAAGGTTGCCTGAACTTGTACTTTAATTCTTCATTCCTAGCGTTCGCAAACTTGAATTTTCCTGACTTGATGCTTTCTAAAAAAGGCACAGAATCTCGTTGGATTGTCTTAGCTATGCTTCAAGAGAATTACTTGAAGCTTCATTTCCTATCCTTATTTCTTGTCTCTAAGAAGAGAGAAATATAATTGACAAAAAGGTTAGAGATGCTTTAGGTAGCCATAGATATCATGGTATTAGAGTACAGACGCTATGGCAACTAGTTAAATATAAAGGAAGCTATGTGATCTCCGAGTGATTCTTCTGTTATTTATAGGAGTGGGGGCTGAAATATTTGGGGTTGCTGACACAGATTTTCTTAAAGGGACAGAGATATATTCCAGCTGGGATAACTATTGTATGATTTGAAATCTTTGAGCTATACCCTGCAACAGCTCATGCAGGTATGCCCCTCGTTCAAATAGGATCACCCCAGTGATTGTGGGCCTCCCAGATGTGCTGTGGATGCCTGGGTTTCAGGGCTCCTGCCAGGGATGGGCAGAACCAGGGTTTCCATCTGGGTATGTATCAAACAATCCTGGACTGTCCACCACTAGCTCAGATGAAAAATTCAAGTCTGAACTTCTTTAAAACAGGCTAGCCCATGATATTCTCATACACCTAATCCTCATCTCTCTCTTCATGCACTTCTTCTGTGCCTGTGCTATTCTGGACTTCCAGTTTCTTCCCATTAATGTACTAATCACATGCGAATCGCTGATCACATGCTCCAACAGCAAGAAGGACGTTGAGCTGTTGGAGCAGGTCCAGAGGAGGCCACCAAGATGATGAGAGGGCTGGAACACCCAGCTGAGAGAGTTGGGTTTGTTCAACCTGGAGAAGAGAAGGCTCCATGGGGACCTCATAGCAGCTTCCAGTGCTGAAAGGGGGCTACAGGAGAGATGGGGAGGGACTTTTTAGAAGGACATGTAGTGACAGGATGAGGGGTACTGGATTTAAACTGGAAGAGGGCAGATTTAGGTTAGATATTAGGAAGAAATATTTCCCTGTGCGGGGGGTGAGGCAGTGGCCCAGGTTGCCCAGAGAAGCTGTGGATGCCCCATCCCTGGAGGGGTTCAAGGCCAGGCTGGATGAGGCTTTGGGCAACCTGGGCTAGTGGGAGGTGTCCCTGCCCATGGCAGGGGGGTGGAACTCGGCAGTCTCTAAGGTCCCTTCCAACCCAAACCATTCTATGATTCATTCCAGCTACGCTTAAATTTTCTATACCCTTCAGGTGCCCTACACCCCTCGACTTTTCCCATTTGTTCCCATCTCTCTGTACTGGTTAGAGTTAGACCTCATATGAAATCAGGTTGCACAGCATAGCTTTTGGGTGTATTCCAGCTCCCACAGCTGGAGGAATTTTCTCTTGGGCACCCACCATGCTGCTGCTGCTCTACTGCTACTGTAATGTCACCGTGATTTCTAATAATAATAAGAATGAGCACCTTATTCTTCCAAGATTTCAGTGTTAAATGTTCCAATTTTATGGTGGCAGAATGTTTTAAAGATTTATCTGGAGGAATAAGGTGAAAACTCTGTAGAAAATGATGCTGCAAAAGAGCTTAACTGAAGCAGGGCACTAGAAATAACCGGAGAGAATCACTCTTCCATAAATGATAGGTAAATAATATCTGAGGATCGCTTAAGTTCAACTTCAGAATGAGGCGTGATGCAGAGCCTCATGAGATGAAGCAGTTACTTTTACAGTATCGTTGACCTTTACCCAGCTGAATCTTGAAAGGGAATTCTTGACTGTGCCAAGGTTCATTAGAGTTGGTTGATTATCTTCTAGTACATCTGAAGAACATGATAAGCACATGAATTTAAGACACCCCTATAAAGCGGATGACTGTTATAAAAGTTCTGTGGTTTCTTCTAAATGAACAGCAAGGACGGGCCAGTAGTCGGCACGCCGTGAATGAAGTCAGTCTCTGCTGATCTCACCTTTCTGCTTCTTTTCCACTGTGAAACAGCTCCCCTTCCCTCTGCTTACTGAGATGCTTGCTTCTCCTTCCAGATCTCTCCCAGAATCTTGTTTCTGTAACATTATCTACCAAATACAAGCTTTTAAAGGGGAAGAAGAGTACTTGGGCATGCACTTTCTCCAGCTGTCCAGCTGGAAAATGTCACATTCATCCTGCCTTTCCCTCCATTTACGTCGTTTCTTTCACTGGTTGTCTTGCATCTAACCTTTAAGCATATCTCTTGATCTCTTCCGAGAAGCATCACCACATCTACTGAATGATTACTTCTAATGATGAGCAAACAATGAAATTGCTCTTATGCCTTGATTTCGAGAGACTCGGAAACATGTGCCTGATAAGGGTGGAAGAGACAACAGGCACTCATGCAGATCCTAATATTCTGCTGATCAACCCTTTGAAATGGCCGCACCCAACACAGCCAGGAGCTCTCTGCTCTACAGACACCTGATGTGGAGGCAACCTGAGGGTGATGGGGGTCAGAACTGTAGGTTACACGTTCAGACGTGTAGGATTGCTGGGACTCAAATAGTAGCATATAATCATGATGATCAGAAAGGAAAGGCTCAGGCAGGCACAGCTTGAGAGTGGGGATGCTTGTTCCCTATAAAGCTCCAAGAATCTGCTCACAATTTTGCTAAGTGTGTCCCCAGAAGCAAATAAACAGCTGCAACAGGACAATGCCCATGGAAATTAAAAAGTCCTATCTAAGGTGGGGCTTGTTCACAATTATTTGTAAACGGGCTTTTAATTACTTCTGCCTTTGACCTTTGTTCCCATCTCGTCTCCACTCTTCAGTTAGTCCTCACAGCACTCATGCAGGACACCTTAATACTCTTCTTCCTTTTGCAGAGGAGGAGCTGAGGCATTGAGCCATCATTTGCACGTACTTTTACTGTGCAAGAAGGGATAACATGAATCAAGGTTTTCCGACTCCCTGGTCACCAGTCATTTCTTCCCCAGTGTCTTCCCACTTTCCCTGGTGATTAAGTGCTGCATCTTCTCTGTGTGTTCAAGTCCTTCCTAGATTGCCCATGTCTAAGCAGGATTGTGGGCACCTGAAATACAGTGCCTAGATACTTATCGTAGAAGACCCTCTCCAAAAAGGTTTGGAGAGCTGTGATACTTAGGACCTAAACTGTGTGTGCCCACCTCCGGGAAGGGAACCCGTGGTGCTGAGTGAGGTGTCCCACACAAGAAGCAAGCAGGGGCAGATGTTTAAAGTTGAGGTTGACAGCGGTAGTCAAAATAAAGAAAGGGATGTGTCTGATGTTCTCTCTCTTGCCTCTGTTGAGTAGTTTAATGCAGTTATGGAGTTAGGGGCTTTTGTGAGGCAGAACCCAAAACCAGCTCTTGAGCTTTGACGTCTCAGTCACACACTGGAACGCAGACAAACGAGGAGGAAGAACAGCCTGTTCTAGCGACTCCTCCTTGCACAGTCGCTTTCTGGCCCTCCTCAGCCTCATGGACATTGAACCCCGGGCTCCCTTTCTGCAGGATGGCCAGTTGCCAGGCTTTGGCCATTCCTGGTGGACACCTCCTGCTCTCCTTTGGAGGATAAGGAGCCAGGACTACAAAACTCAAGTGGCAAGAAGAGACAGGGCAAGAGGGACTCCCAGGCTCAGGAAGGATGGGAGGACCTGCATCTCCCAGGCCATGGCTGGTGATGGACTTTGTATTGCTGATCCAGTCGATGGATAGAAGAGTGAAACTCTGCTCTCAGTCCAAGCTATGCATCCCTAGGCAGTTTAGAGGAGTTACTTGCCTCAAATAAAAGCAGTTATTTCTCAAATTGCTGGGAAATTGTCTACAATTGCTCTTTATGTGGTTAAATGCTATTATGGGTCGCACCATCAGTTGCTATAATTCAGAAACTGTAATTTAGTGAGAGTTAGAAGATCTGGTTTCTGCTTTTTTTTGCTTTGTCACAGATTTCCAGCGTGACCTCAGCAATCAAATCAATTAGGGTCAAATAACAGTGAACTCAATGTTTTAGGAATTGGCTATCACAAGAAATTGGAATATAACTGCACCTAATTTGTGCCGTCCAGCATTTATTCATTTCTTCTACACATCAGGCAGACAAGTTTACCCACTTTCTTATTTTTTGTGAACGTGCTGTCCAAACATGCTAGTTTATCCTGGAGTTAAACTGAGATTAGAACATTTTTGTACATGATAGGAAGCCAAATAACATTTGCAAAGTGGTTTGAGATTCTCAGATTTAAAAAAAAAGTCAATAAAAGATGGCGCAAAGAAACTAATCTACACTGAGACATGAAGCTCATGGTTCCTCTGCAAGGGATAGCTGCTCTCACTTGAAGAGATTTTAAACCAACATAAAACGTTACATAGATACTCCTGTTTCAGAATATTAGCGGCTAATTTAGGTGTAGATAAAGATTCGTCTAACTGCTTGCCTACATGGTAGGTATTTTTCTCATTATCTTCATGTAATTAGCTAATGAAAATCTTGGTACAGAGGTAGGGAATTATGCAACTGATGCAGGGAAGTAATATTGGCACGCTCGATTGTGCTCTGGAGGCTTCCTAACAACACAATGTATACATCGAACGCCGATATCTATATTTTAGGAGTTCTGTACTTCCGTGTCTTCCCAAACGTGTCTCTTCTTTCTGCCCAGAGATTGTGTCCAGCAGCCCAGTTGCTGCAGTAGTAGAGATCTCCCTGGACTGTCTGGCAAGAAAACCCAAAGAAATTTCTACGAGTTTTGTGCAATGAGACCTGCAAGGTTTGTGCAGTTCGTCCTGCCAGCCTTACTGCACTGGATGCTCGTGCACTTCATGACACAAATATTTCCATTAGGGAACTCCCATCAAGAGTTCTTGTTTTAGAGAAGAAAAGCGTCTCTTCAGTTTACAGTAAGTGGAATTATTCAAAAAACCCAAGCCTAAACAAAAACCCAAGCTGTAATTATCCATCAGAATAACTGTCTGAATGGGGATTATGTCCCTCTTCAGCAGGAGAGGAAATAACCTCCCATTGTGGTTTTCTTCATACTGCACAAGGCAATCAAGAGCAAAGGGAACAGCTGGAGTAGCAGTCTTGAATTACAGCAGTGACTTTTGTTGGTGCTCATCTGCCAAAACTGTGACGGCAGTGTCCGTATCAGTGTCCCCATACTGCTATAAAGTCAATTCTCAGGTTAAATTGGGATTTCTCAGGCCATCCTTTTGCTGTCACACAAAAGCCATTGCTCTCCGGTGGATGAAACCAAGAGAATCTCATAGCGCATAGGATGCACACACATCTTTTCAAACAGACGTGAAATGACGTGGCCTCAGCTCACCCTCAAATGAATATTACGAGTTCTGATGGCTCCAGAGGATGGGAAGACCCGAGCACTGGCAACCGTTCAGACAGGATATCACATCGGAGCCAGAGGGCAGCTCCAGCACGGCAGTAATTGCCCTGATGCCAGAATGCCACTAAATGCTTCGGATTCCTTGTAGGTAAAGAGCACACACCAAGGGCATACCCTAAAATAGGAGACTCTGCGCTGCTTTCCATTATTTAGGGTACACATGTCCGAGGATAAGTGACATTAAAATATCTCGCAGAACCCAAAGCCCTGTGGAGTCATTCTGATGAGACAAGTATAATTACTGGTACCTGTCTGAGAATGTCTTTGCTCAGCGTTACCATCTACTTTGGCTAGAAGAAATCCAATCTTTATGAAGCGCGTTTCACTAAGCAATGCAAAAAATGGGGAGTGGAAAATCTGGAGGTATTCTGCATAGTTCCAGATTCGCATAAATATTGATTATAGGTGTAGCTCCCAATTGCACGTTAGAAATGGTGCATTCCTGATCGGTATCATATATACCGCCTAAGTCCCTGAGGAGCCCCATAACCTCGCCTTGCAAGATAGAAACAACAGGTTTTATCACTACCACCCTCCATTCGTTGATTTTCAACAGGTAGGGATCTTTAGCCAGCACATTGAATGAACACATCAGTGATCCTCCACGAAAAAACTCAACATCAAGCCTCAAACCCTCTGTACGAGGTAAGAAAATACCTTTGTCATATACACAACCCGGGATGATGACTAGCTAACACAGTTAACTAAGGTGATGATCAGTTTGTCCTTGCCCCTTTGGGCATGAGGAATGGTGAGGCTGGAATTGCATTAACTCATTAAGCACCCTTGTTACCCAGCTGCACTGAATGTCCTGTCCTGGAGTTCCTCCTCCAACATGCACATGGATTTTTCTGGGCTTTTAAAGGCAACGTATTTCAGACTGTTAGCATGGAAGGAAAACTGCTGCACTGTTAGAATCAGGCATATCTATTGTCTTCATCAGTCTCTGGAAATATTTCTGTGTTATGACGATGAACCTTAAATATACTACTGGGGATTCAAAATCAGGATGCAAAATCAAAAGCATTTACCTCTTTAATTCTCTCCCCTATCATTGGGTGGGGGCAGGGACTGTGTGAGCGGGTGTGTGTGGTTTGGCCTCCAGCCAAGGGCCAACCCGCCACAGAGCTGAATAATAACTATTTAGGAAATACTTTCCTCAAAGCTAAAACCGTGCGACCTGAAAGAAAGAACAGAGATGATGAAAGCTGGAAAACCAAATTCTGAACTAAAGTATTCCATAAAGTCAAGCAACCAAAGAAAAACTCGTGTTTATTTTCCCTGTTGCTTTCTTCTGCCCAGGAACTGCCTCGTTGGTGCGTGTGGTGCTCTGCAAGCCAAAAAGAGACACCTCTGTCCCTGCCACAGGTTAAACAAACTAATGCTGACCTGCCTCCCTGACCTCCCTGTCCCAAAGAGAGGCTATTTTTGCTGCCTGTGGAAAAATTATAACGTAATTGCGGGTTCTTACCTCCGGAGAGGCATGCTGTGAGGTGAGGCTTTCCCTCTGCCTTGGCCCCAGGGGTGGTTTCAGGGCTGGTTGTTGCCAAAGTGAATTCACTGCTTTTGGGACCGAGAGGAGAGAAATGGGGAAAAAAGTGATGAGAATACCTGCGGAAAAGGACCAGATACAAAACTGAGGATAGTGGGGGATGAGCAATGGTTACAGCGTGACAATCTCCGACCCTTTGTGCAGAATGAACTGAGGGGTCCAGGGTGAGCTAAAGCTGAAATCTGACTTGGAAACAGGAAAAAATAGAGTGACTGTGGTGGTCATGTGCTGTACAAATCTATGGTGCAATACCATTCCTATTATTGCCAACATAAAGAGCAAGGCAGGAAGAGCCAGGGTCAGAGCAGACGTAAGGAACGGAGTGATTGCCAAAAAAAGACAAGGAATCAGCAGGGATAAACCATTCTGTGCCTACTCAGTGCAGCTGATAAACACTAGATACAAATAAAGTAGTTGTGCATCCAACTCAAACCTTCAACTGCAGACAATTTGTTTTCTTGGTCCTGGGAACTCTGAATTTGTGAATTTGGTCTGGATCATAGAAAGGTTTGGGTTGGAAGGGACCTCAAAGATCACCTAGTTCCACACCCCCTGCCATGGGCAGGGACACTTCCCACTAGCCCAGGTTGCCCAAAGCCTCATCCAGCCTGGCCTTGAACCCCTCCAGGGATGGGGCATCCACAGCTTCTCTGGGCAACCTGGGCCACTGCCTCACCCCCTGCACAGGGAAAAATTTCTTCCTACTATCTAATCTAAATCTGCCCTCTTCCAGCTGATAACCGATGGATGCCTGAACAGCGCTCAGATGGACTGTGTGCATGTGTAGCACAGTGGTGCACCCTCCAACCCCTACTGGTATATTTACTGAACAACAATTCTTCTGTCAGGGATAACATCAGAAAAACTGACTCTTGGGTTTTTTTCTGAAAAATACAGTATAATATTAATGTCAGAAAGCCCATTCAGACAGGAAAGTAAAGGAACTGCTAATGTAAAAGAGCACATTCTGTAGAAAAATTACAAGACCTTGAAGGCAGAGTTAATTTTCTTTCATGGTGTATTTTAATAGTGGTAGGACTTTTTTTCTAGCCATAGGTGACAGGATGCATTCTTTAGGTAGTCTCCACATAGCTAGAGGGTATGGCAGAAGCTATGACAAAGATGAAGCAAACGCAGCTTAAAAATACCCCAACTGGCTAAATAGCAGCATTCATATTTCTTCTTTAGTGCTGTCATGGGAGAACTCATGCTGACTTCTCAAACGATCTACAAGAGGAAAAGAAAGCTCCCTGTGTTGTACGATGGTCTATTATTCCCACTTATCTTGGGTTTGGGCTAGAAAGTTCTAAATCCTTGCAACGTATACTTTTTTTTTTTTTTTAACTGCAGACAGATGTGGCTCTGGATGAAACTAATATGAGTTTTGAGAACTCTTCTCTCAGTGTGATTTTAGGAAACAACAGGAGCTGAAAAGCAACTTTCAGCCCCAAAGTGATTCACATTCCATGTTGGATCTGAAGCTATATCCCCCAAATCGGTGGATCTCCCTGTGTGTGAGGAGGAACAGGAACAGGCAGACTGCAACAGAAACAGCCCCAAACGTGAAAGAAAAGAGAGTGCTCAGGGCCACAGAATTACTGGGAGGGCAGGCATGGGGATGTATACCTGCTTTTGTTTAATTCCACTGGAACAGTGCTTTGCACGTGTTCCTTGCGTCGAGGAATCCACCCAAGTCACAGAAACCAAAGTCTTTGGTGGACGTAGAACTGGAGTGTTACACGATGTCCGTTATGGTTACTGTCTCTTTTCAAATCCTAGTAACTTGTCTGGATGGCATAGATGTGATACGTGAACATGAGTTGGTGTAAGCGGGAAATGAAAAAGTGTCATTGACAGCTGACCTATGAAAAAAACTGGGCTGTTATGTTCAAAACCCACATACTGTCATGTCTAGTCCATGCACATATTTCCTGGAAACTTTGCCAAATATTTACAGACAAAATCAGCCTTGGTTATAGTGACAGCTCAGACAGACATACAGACACCAGTGAAGCAAAAGCAGTTTCTTTTTCTTTTCACAATGTATTTTTCTTTTCTTTTTACACTCAGCATAGCCACTTAGAAGTGCTTACTGGAAAAAGGGAAAGACTTAAAAAAAAATGCAGGGATGCAACTAGGGTTCATAATCCTCACTTAGTCCCTAAATTCTTCTTTCTGGAACTAGTGAAATCTCATGCCTGAAGATGTCCTGCACACTTGGTGTCTAGCTACGAACCACTGAGGTTAGGCATCCACTTTCACAAAGCGGGTGAAGCTTTTCCTTGTGTTTGTGTCGGGCTTGGAGGCCTGTTGCACAGCGTGCAGGTGAAAGGGCATTGACTGCGAGGTGAAGGCACTGGCTCAGGTATCGGGAGATCTGCACTCTGTACCCGGCTCTGCCAAGCCTTCTTTAAGTGAGTTGCATCATCTTCGTGCTTCATTCTTTCCCATCTGCAGAACAAGGAAAACAAAATCCCAATTTACATTGGCATTGCGAGCATTAATTCATTACTGTCTGTAAAAGAGATCAATCCTCTGATAAAAGGTGCTAGAGGAATGCAAAGTATTTCTGTTATATAAATACGAAAATGGGGATACTGTCGGGGTTTGCCTTGGCTAAATCAAAGGCTCCAGTACTTACTGCAGTCCCTCTGAGAGCTGGAAACTAGCTGGTCTTTGGATTTGTAGCAGGATTTGTGAATTCTGATCGGGGCAGGAATAAAATTTAGCATTAGCGAAGATCTTCTTTAAAGGTAAAATTGCTGGTTGCAAAGAATGTGCCTCATCTCTGCTATAGATTCCTGCTGGCTTCTGCCAGTGGAAAGTACCCCAGGGTACAAAAGGGCCCGTAAGTGGTCTATCGCAGTTTAATGGCCCCTTTTATTTCTGACTATCCCATTCCATAAAGTTCTAGTGACAGCCATTAAGTCTTTATGACATGCTATGGAAGCATCATAAAAGGAATATTTAGGAAGAGACTGTGCAGCAAATGAGGAGATTTCTGTTCGGTACCCACCCCAAGAGAGGGTCAACCTCGGACACACAAGTGCATGAGCCAAGTGTAGGTAATAATAAAGGAGCTGTTTTACAAAAATAGCCCAGGCTGCGGGTGGAGTCAGCTATACCTCAGCCATATATGATCCCTGGTGTCCTCCCGTTGCAGGTTAAACATACCCTGTATGAAGTAAATATTAGCAAATGCTTTGCTGTCCCTGTATTTGCAAGAATACAAATTTGGAGGCAGAATTTCTCAAGTGTTGTGCTCCCATGGGTGAAACCAGGAGCTGGTAATGAGAATACAGATAATAATTCCTTATTCAGTGGAGTGCTGCTAGCAGGGCAGAATTCCATGTGTTGTCTGTGGTTAGCCTTTTGAGTCCTGCTACTGTGTACCTCACCACTCAGTCCTTCAACATCACGTACCGTATGTCCAGTGTGTACCTGCCCTTTCGGCATCAGCAATATTTTGTAATTCCAGTCCTCACGCAACAAAGACTGGTTAAGCACCACAGGCAGAATTGCCTCTTGATCTGCTCACAATTTTTCCACCAAAACACATTTTCCAGAAAATAACTCTCTTTCGCTGTAACTTTTTTTTTTTTTTTTCTGGAGACACAATGGCAGTTTGAAAGGTTTTGGCAGAAATCAGGCAAGTTGGCTGCCTGATGGGCTCACAGTCTGGCTAGCTTCTTAGGGAACTGGCCAACTTCCTTGGCGTCCTTGCTTGGAGCTGGGCAGGTATTTTGGCTGGCCAATGGACTGAGTTGTTCCCATTTGTTGGAAACTTGGCCGCTGCTGTTTTGTCCTAAGTACAATGTTAGCAGACTGGAATTTTACACAAAGCAGAAGCTGGTTTGGTTGGCTTTATTTTTTTATTTTTTTTCTACCACCTCTAGTCACCTGGAATATACAGCACAAAGTTGTAACCTGGTCATAAAGCTGTTGCATCTAAGTAGGTCTTGATATCACTTTTGACCAGTTTGTCTTTCAACCTGTGTCTAAGGACAGTAGCAGTAGACTGCAGTCCTTTCTGCTGTGCTCTAAAATATTTCTTATTTTTCTTGATTGATCGATTTTTGCAAGAGTGAAAAAGAATGAAAGCCACTGTGTGCCCTCCCTTTTCCTTTTTATCTTGTGCTCTATCAATATATTTCAAAAAGTCTCCTGGCTTAGATTCCTGACATTAAGAAAGTACTAGAATTTCTCCTCATTCCCACTACATGTGAATGCATGTGATGGTCTTGTCTATTGTTGCTTAGGTAATGAAACATCAGTGCCCCAAAGGCACTGGTCATTAATTTACTTAGGCCAGCATTCTTGACACTCTCTTGGCTTCTTCCGTATAGTTTTTTTTGTGCATCAGCAGCAACACATGAGACAGCATGCCTTCTTAGGTATTTTTCAAGTGACCCCTTAAAAATGTCATCAGTTTGTCCTCTCTACACTGTTTCTTGAATTTAAATGTAGCTAGTTGACAACTGTTCCAAGAAGGAGTACAGAGATGACATATTTTCGAGGCTAGGATCACTATATTCCCAATGAATTTGCAGGAATATATTTTTCAGGAGATATGACTTTGTATGTCTGAAGTGTAAAAATGTTTAATTGCAGTCAGTTTAATACAAATTTTACCATTCAATTTGTCTGACCCAGCCCAGGAATGTATTTTATATCTAATTCATATAACTCTCATATATTCACGCAGACTATTACATATTGCATACATTCAATGCTAAAACTTTTTGACCACAATCCATCTCCTCGGATACTCTGATCTTTCCCATGTCAGCCAGTATATAAAAAATGCACTCCTTCCTCAGGAGCTTGCAAAGAAATGACTGGAGCTAGGCAAACTTTCAGCAAAGTATATTTGGATTATTTATCCGGATGTCACTTACAAATTCAGTCTGAATTCATGGGCTACCCTTTGACTAGAACCTAGTCCTCCTCCTCTTTTGCCACAAAGGTAAAGGAGAATGTGACCACAGCAAAATGTCCAGGAATGAGCTCCTACCTGATGGGTGATAAACTCCCTGGAAGGCTGGAGCTGTGAATGTTTATTCAGAGTGAAAGCACACCAGCAGACAATTGGAGAGCAGCTCTTTAACCACATTTTCTTTTCATTTAGCCACTTTTCTGGTAAACACAGATTTGCCTGAGTCACAAATTTAAGCTGTATCAGCTGCCATGCTTTCATCTGCTCGTTTCAGGAATGTGGTTTCTGCACTGGATCCAGCTGGAAATTAACGCCCCAAGACAGATGGCTTGTCGGTATCTCCTTAGGGCTTGTCTTCAGTGCTAAACTCTGCTTTTTCCATCTTTTTTTTTTTTTTTTTTTTTTTTAACCTTGGGGTAGCTGATGTTATGACAACTATCCAAAGATAAAAGGAAAGGTAAAGAATACCTGCAGCCACAAGAACAGTTGCAGTGGGACAGGGGAGAAATGCTGGCTGCAGGGTAGAGCCTTAGTACCGTAGGACTTAGGGACACCTGGGAGCTGTCTGCCATGTCACCTCATTCATGCTGGCACATGTGCTGGGCGAACGAGACTGGGATTAAAGGCTGTAGAGGGTATACAAGAAACACAACGATTTTATCAATTGCGAGTTTGGAGGCCTGACTTTTCCATTTTGAACTCTAAAAAAAAAAAAAGTCAGTTTTGTACTTTTCACACTTTTCATACTTGTTTCTCAGGATGAATACTGAGATTGTTGTTACCCACATTCCAAGGCAAGGTCTTTAAGTTTAGCCACGAATGTATCACAACGATGTACCTTCGTGTCTCAGATTTTGAACCGTTACCGCCACGTCCAAGGAAGGTAGAAGACGAAAGTACGAAATCTCCTTGGCTATATTAAATTAATCAAATTAAATTCATTAAGCTGTCTTAAGCCATGCTAACATTTTCCTTTCTCAGTGTATTGACACTGCCAGAAGGTATCTCTCCATTCCAAACCTTTCCTGGGTCTCTGTGTTACAGGTTAGTTTAGCAGCTGACTTTCCAGCCTGCACGTTTGCAGATCTCTCTTTGACTTTAGTTGCATGCCATCCTTCCCTCTTCCATGCCCTGCTCTTTCCGCTCAACAAGAGATGCAAATAACTGACAGTTTAAGAACTTGTGACCACCACTGGCTTTCACGGTTGGAGATCATTATTAAATGAGACATTAGAAATCCCCAGGCGTGGAAAATGTGTAGCCAACACATTCAAGGCTCTCTACAGATCCTACCTGGAGATCTGAGATTGCTGAAATGTTCAAGTTCCTGCCACTTCTGACTGCGAAAGCGACCTCGAAGTGGTCACTGCTCCTAACCTGCAGCCAAGCAAGTTTAAACAACCCTACTCAGAAGTGTGAGTTCTCTATTCGATCTCTCTGAACCGTTGTTTATCCTCAACTAAATATTTACTTTGGATTTATTTTCTAATCTCGGGCTTTATGCCGTACAGTCCAGGTGCAGACTTTTGCCGTTTTAAGACCACTGATATGATTCTCAAGATAAGCTTCAGTTTTAGTGTCCTGCAAAAAGTCTGAGCTCCTAGATACGCAAGTAATTTGCAAAAGGAGTCTTAGGCTTCTCAATCACTGAAGTGCATTTGAAGACTAAACCTCTTTACAGAAAATGAAACGATAATGATTAGACAGAATACACCCTGCGACATAGGAAGTTAAGAGTGGCTTTAGGGATTTAGCTTAAGCCAGCAGGCAATTAACTGAAGCTAAATCAACACAGAGAATGCTATGTCCACTCGGATTGTATCAGTTTAACATCAGTTTCTATACAAATAGAAGACTTACTTGCCTAACACCTTTATAGCTGTGTGAGTATAACTTTGCCCAAGAGAAATGTGAGCACCTCTTTCGGTGTCACCAGCCCCGACATCATCATCGCAGCAATGTCACACTGCACCCTAAATTAAACGAGTGTAATTATTTGGTATCACATACATTTAGAATGAGACTACTGACTGATGTGGTACAATATCATCACCCACCGCTTCTGGGAGTCCTGGAGTTCTTCCAGCAGAGACACTTCATTTTACCCAGACTCCGGCAGTCCCAGCGGTGACACTCAGACAGTCCTTGAGCAGAGATGGCTGCCAGAGCTTACAGCGCTTGACTTGAAAGACAGAAAGCAAGGAAACTTTTAGACTTCCCCATAATTCTTGTTTTCTATCTGTCTTTGGGCCATTGCCTTCCCAGAACAAGCATACACCTTCTTCTGAATTCAGTCCCTCTGGCATATGGTGGGGGATGTTATAATAATAGCATAATATATTATTAATATAATAAACCTTTTAAATCAGTTACTATTTTATACGTAAGGTATCAATTAATGTCTTTCCTGGTAAAAAGTAAGTGCAATAATCATTGTGCTGAATCATCAGTAGTTCTTGGGTTTGAGAATGTGTAATCTAAAAGGAGAACATAGGTATTTATTTACTCACTGGGTTCTGATTCAGCAGAACTCTCCAGAACTCACCTAAATTCCTGTGCAGCAAAGCACTTCATCTTAGATTAACTCAAGGTCTGAAATAAATTTATTTTCAAGAAAACACTTCAACTAAATAGATCCCTCATCAAACTGAATTACAGTTCCGCAATGACCAGGATAGTCAACTGGGTTCAAAGGGTAAAAAAAATAAAAATAAAAAAAAAAATTGGGCCACGTTTCCCCACAGAAATTGTGCTGCTCCAGCTATCTCCTACAGTGCAGACGAAGAGGTGTTTATGTCAGAGCACTTCACTACCATATTCTAGCTGCTTTTTTCAGCTGTATTTTCCCTATATTTTTCAGCTATGTATCTGTACTCTTAAAAGTCATGCCTCTGGCCAAAATATGATCCTAAATATTCAATAGTCTACACTGGGAATGTCAGAGCAACTAATAACCTCATCTGTCAGAGACATCATGACGCGCTGAAGATAGAGCTGAATGGAAAAATACTTGCTGTGCCTGAAAAAAAAAAGTTCCAACTTAGTTAACCAAAGGGTTTCCAAATGATGAGGCTTTTTTTGGGTAAGCACAAATGCAGTATATCGCTGTAGCAAAACTAAATAAATACGAGGATAGCCAAGACTGAAGCAGGGCACTAAAAGAAGACAGAAATTTCTGGCTTTATTGTCAATGCCTTGCCTGCCCTGCTTTCTGTTTCCATTCCCGTATGAGACGGTAACTGAGGGAATGAAGCAGGAGCAGACCAGTAGGAAGCAGCACTACAACACAGCAGCCTCGGAGGATAAAGCTCTCTTCCAGCAGTGGGTAAAAACAAGGGCAGCTAGCAGGAGCCAAAACCCAGCGAAGGACAGCGAGTACCCACACAGCATGTCTTCTGCAACAACCGCCCGACAGGATTAATATTGGTTTTTGACACTTTCTTTTTTAGGGTTGAAATTTTCAAGTAAAGGAACACACCCTGACCTTAAAGTGATTTACAAAGGGATAACAATAGGTTTTTTCAGTACTCATGAGGTTCTGGAACTGAGAGGAATTGTCAGTGTTATTTTTTTTCAAGACTGGTTTACCTACAGGACTCTCTGGGGATCTCGTGTGTTTTCTAGTGAAGTTTTTATTTTTGTTTATTTGGATTGCTGGCATCAGTCTCTGATTAAATAATGGGAGAGAATAGGAAGGAAGGAAATGTAATGTCTTTAGCAAAGACATTTTGCCTTCTAACTCTTTATGGGGCGTTAGAACTGGAAATTTGCAAACTAGAAACTGAGTTTTAAGTAGGCAGAAAAAACTTCCCATCGCCTCAGTTAATCAGCATTCATTTTTCTAGTTGGCTAACCTCCCACACCAGTGTCTGCTCACTGGTACAATACATTTTCTAAAATTTTATCATTCTTAAATTTCTATTAGTATTTTTTTTCCTACAAAATAAACCGACAAGATAGAGAATCCATGAATTTGAGGGTATCCTTTTGCTCTTTTTTTTTAAAAAGGAAAAAGTCCTGAAAAATTTTTTTGTGTTATGACTGAAGAAGAGTATTGCAGTTTATTTTTTTTTCCCAAAATTTGCTGGAAATCTTTTAAACTCCACGTGGTAATAGAGTTTGAGGTAAATACATTTAATTTAATCCAAAACCAGATCAATATGAGGGCGATGCCCCTGGGGAACTAGCCAAGTGGTTTGATCAATTGCTAACATCTAACAGTGATCAATGTTCTTTTATCTGACAGGGAATATTCCAACGTATAAACCTATAAGCCTATAATATAAACCTATGCCTATAGGCATATAGGCAAAGCCACATTCGTGGCTCCTAATAGTAGCTCTGTGGTTCCTAAGAGGAATTTGAACAAAGCCCAGGTGTGCCATCGCCACAACTCAAACTTTGATCACTAAACATGAAAAGTAGGACAACTTCTAAAAAGACCTTTCCTGGAATTCTCAGCCATAGAGAAACTGAAAATCACACTGGGAAACTGTTTTGTAAACAGGTGAGCGAGAGGTATTATAATTTTAACATACGAATATCTGGATGATATTTCTGTTCCCATAAGAAATCAATGAGAGGTGAATTCTGTAACATTAGGTGACATATCAGCCATTGTAACCACTCAGTTTTATCCTGGACTGATCATGCAAAAATACTTTTATCTTTTTATTTACTACAGAAGCTGACGGTACCGACAGAGTTGGCAGACTCAAACTTTAATTCACCTTACTTTCCTACATTCATCTGCAAAGCTCAGAACTGTGTGTTTGTTCTCTATAAAAAAAAATAAAAAAATTAAAAACCATCAGTGCCAGAAAGCCAGCACTCACGCAACTCTGTTAACAACTCGGTGCCAGTGAGCGGCCAGTGGGACTGGTGACACACTTCCTTTCTGAGCATTTGCATTCCAAAAAAATAGAGTAAAAGTTACAATGATGAGCAAACTGAAATCCAAACACCCAGAGAATGAAATCAGCCATTCGCATAGGCCACTGCAGTTTGAGAAAATTGCCAGTTTTGCTGTCCCGCTCGCTTTCCTAAAATGTGACAAGCAAAGACAATCCCAGGCAGGGCTCCACCATCCAGCTCTTCATGGGCTGAGCACTGATACAGCTCCAGAAGTGAACACAACACAGATATGTTCTGTGCATTTATATATATCTATATAAAAACATTCATAATTATAATGTGATAAAATCTCATTATAGGAAGTGAGTGCTGTAGAACAGTTTTCAGATTCCCCTCTCTAACTATCCATACTACACATAGGACTCCATCTGTGAACACAAAATTCATTTACACATGCGAATTGCACAACACCTTGAACAGTTACCAGACTTGCACGCTCAGGTGGGGGATTATTTTAACATCTACTGCAAACTGCGTGGATGGAGCACAGGCGCTCTGCTGAGTTTATGACTAATGTACCTCAGAGGAGAGCTATGAAAGGGAAAAAATAATCTGTCAAGAACATGCTTAACTTGATTAGTTTGAGCTTAGAAATTTAAGCAGCCTCTGAAACTGAGCTGAGATCATTCTGGGAAACTTCTCTAAGACAAGTGCCTCTGCCTGCAGGTTCAGGATTGGCAGCTCTTCCTTATTAAAGGAACATATTAACAAGTACAAGGAGATTACGCTGGATCTGGAAAATATTTTACAAGTATGCAGTGTGTGTTTAGATACTTAAACAGTCCATGCATTACTTTCAGAGAGTATTGTGTATTTGGGGCATGATGCTGACTCAGAAGGTTTGTTTTTTCAGTTTTTTTGGTTTGTTTTTCAGTTCCTCTGCTTTTTATGCTCCTGCTCGCTACTACCAAGTCTAATAATTCCTCCTCCTTTACACATCCCCTGACTGCATGCTGCTTCTAAGACTGTAGACAGTCCGTCTCTATGCAAAAAAGGGATAAACAGTTTTGTTGTGGTTTTTTTTCAAAGTGCTGTTTCCCCTCATATGCTGGACCTTGAGAGGGGAACGTACCTTCAGAAGTGACCAGCGCCCTTCAAATTCTTATCTAAAGGAATCCCCCAGGAAACCTTGGAGCTCTTACAAAAATTTGGACTGTCTGTTATTTATCAGATTTACAAGGACGCTAGTCTTTGGCTATTGAGCCTCTTGGAGCCACCAACTGTCCTCTCCCCTTCTCGTTGCTTTTAACAGTAGAGGTAAACACTGACTTAAGTTTGCTCTGTGCTATCAATCCGTAGTACAAACAGGTTAACTAGAAATGCTGGCAAGATCTTAGCTCAGTATTAGCCCTGAAGCCCTGACATCAGCGCCTGGTTATGTCAAGTTACAGGCTCTCTAGCAACTGACAACAAACATTTGGACCCAGCCTTTACTGGGTGGGGAAACTGTAAGAGCATCTTTCTCACCAGTGGTCTGCTATCATTTCCCTGATTTGTTAGTCAGAGCCTCTAATGCTTGCACATCT
Organism: Pterocles orientalis; assembly: GCA_011057875.1. Taxonomy (NCBI): domain Eukaryota; kingdom Metazoa; phylum Chordata; class Aves; order Pterocliformes; family Pteroclidae; genus Pterocles; species Pterocles orientalis. Next base: position 127,990 of record WKFP01014686.1, read on the forward strand.
CTCAACATCTTCTTAGTTACAAAGTCCCTGGTATTAAATTTTCTCCCGTATGAAAAGACCCATCCATTCCCTCTGTGTCTGACTCCTGTGACAAGCCAGAAACTGAAGTAACCTCTCTTGAGTAACAACCCACAGGCTTATTAAAAACTACCTTTTTAAGCATATTTCAATTGTGTCATTGTAATTATATGCATATACAGCAGAGCACAATCATCCAATGCTTGGGGAAGTCAAAAGGAATGATGGCTTGGCAGATCCAGCCTATTCTAATATCTAAGGAGCAACCGAGTTCACAAACTATTCCTAGAGTATGATAACACAGTTTGGGCTACTCCGAGGGGAGACGTTAGTATCTCTCCCTGAGTGAACCCAATAAGCATTCAAAAAGTAAGCAAATAAAAAAAATCTCAAAACCAATACTATGCAGAGCTATGGCAATGTGTAGCCTGACATCATGCTGGTGAAGTAAATTCCTGAGAATGATGGTGACAGAGAATATCGTCCAGCAGGAACAGGCGGTGAAACTCTCATATTCCAGTCCTGATGGATTCCCTGACCCTTTTCTTGCAGTCCTTTTCTTGCTTCCCTTTCCCTGCCTGGTTTTGTTTTCCTGGGGTTTTTTTTCTTCTTTTTTTCTTTTTATTTTTGTGACCTAGGGTAATTCCCGTGGCCATATCAGAGCTGCCTGTGAAAACACATTCCCACCACTCAAACCTGTAGTTAGTGCTAAATAATGCTTATAAATGCATTTGGGACCATCAGATAAAAAGTAAAAAACAACTTTATTTCTCTATTGTTAATTCAAAGAGCTTCTGATGGTATATTTTTGGGCCAGATCCTGCTCTGTTTGCAACTCAGAGCAGGGTAAAAGTTTTTTCAGCCCATGATCATTTGGTACCGCTTCCAACTTGCTGAAATGTGTTCTGTCCACAGCTGAGGAGTTCCTGATGAATTCAGCCTGTTTGAACCTAAGAGTGCCAGAGTTTATGACCTGGTTATCTGTGCAGACGGTTAAAGTTCGCTGTTTTAAACAGTATACCTTCACACGTACTTGCCCCCGGCTTTCTTAAACATATTATTTAAAACATTGTAAACCATGAAATTATTATGGCCACTGCACCCACAACTCATTCGTCTACATTTTTACCTTGACTGATATCTTGTGCACACTACTTTAGAATAAATAATCCGTGACAGCAGAGGTTAAGTTGAGTTGACAGCAGAGATGGGTCTGCTCCAAAAACTCCAGTTCTGAATGCGTCTGAAATTCAGCAAGTGCAGGGTAACAAAACTCAGCCCTTTCTCAAGTCCTTTTTTTCCTGCCTTCATGGGTTCCTTCCGTTTTCTGTGATACAAATTAGCCCGCACCTGGGCATTTGCATTCACTTCTCCGAAACACAAATTTAAATAGAAGCTGGGGCTGGGAGGAGCATCCTGCAGCACAGAAAAGAGAGCTGGTGGTTCAGAAACAGAGCTGGTGGTTCCTCTTTTTTCTTGCTGGTTGAAGGGGCACCGTTCATCTCGCTGCCTCTCCTTCCTTCAGCTGGCGCCACGAGATTTCCTCTCCTCTTCCACACTTCTGCAATTGCTGACACCCTTCTGCGAGCACAGAGAGCCTCAGTTTCTGTGTTTGCATAGAAATGCTTTTCAGTACTTTGGCTCTGAAACACAGGAACCCGAAGAACTCGAGCATTCTCCAACATCCTTGATATATTTTTTTTTTCATTCTTTAATGTAACGCTAATCCCTGGACAATTCCAATGTTTTTCTAGGGAAAAGGGAACAATATTTGCCTTGTGAGGAAGCTACAAGCAGCTTAGTAACCTGTAGGGTAACGGATTCTCATGCAAAGGGCCTCTCTAGCCTAGCACGAGCAAACTAATCTTTCAGCAATTAAGATAAAAGACAGAGCGTTTTTAGGAGATTAGAGAAGGCCTAGGGCTGATCTGGTAAAAAGAAACTGAAAGCTGACAGGTTACAGCCATTGGGAAAACAACATCCAAAAAAATACAGGGCTCGCTATATGAAATTTCCCCATTTTTAGAAGGATGTCGAACTTTGTTGTTATTTTTGGTGGTTGTGATAGCAGCGACATGACCCATTGGCAGATGCCAAGAGGAGCCCTGCTGACCCCAAGGCATTTTGAGTGAGATTCGCTCTGCTGCTGCTCCTCTGCTGCACCCATCCCTCCTGGTAGCACCCCCAAGGTCGGAGCTCTTGCCAGCACCACGGCTACAGAGAGGAAACACTCAGGCCAGGAGCTGGAGCAGGTGGAGGAAACCCCGCGGGGGCCCGCGTTCAAAGCAACCTTGTCGAGCAGCACGCGTCTGCTGGCAGCAGCATGCCCTAAGCATCTCCTCCGTGCGTGATCTGACATGCTCGGTGTCAGATCGTGTATAGGAGCTGAGATGTGGGCATGCATTCTCCAGTGATGATTCCCTCCGACCTCCTCCCCTCTCATGTGATGCAATTAGCCAGGAGCCTCGCCGTAACAGACTTTTGACAGTTCAGAGGTCTGCAAAGGGTTGAGTCAGACTTGTTTTGTATTAAGGATGAAATACAGCTGGAAAGTTGGTTTGAATAAGACCTGCCTGTCTATAAGACCTGGGGGATTTTAGAGGTATGGAAGGCTGGTATTCGTCCCCTGCATAAATGGAATTTTTTTTGATAGATCAAACAGGTTCCTATCTGGACCAACAGGAGAGGAAAAATCTGAAAGAATTAACAGGCTGTTTGTTTTTCAGTGAGATGCTTGTTGGTATTTGCTTGTCCTATTCCAAGACACTGTTCTTGGAGAAATAGCTTTGCTTCGGCAAATGTACTTGGGAGCTTTGAGCCATGTCATTGCAGACACCTTACTCAGCCGAGCCCTTCCACAGCAGGTTGGAAAGGCAGACCGATGCTCTGTGCCAGGCGCTGTATACGACACAGTGTTCTGTTAACTATTGCTGCCTGTGCTCAGGTGCTGTGTCAGCTGTACCCTGGCCCTGCACACACACCTGAAATTCACTCGGCGTTGTGCTGTGCACAGTCCTTCAGAGAAAAAGTCAATACAAGGAATAAAAAATATACTAGTATGACCAGTCTTATCCTCTATGTGTCTAGGGTCCCTCTGTCTTCCCTGTTGGCCCACCAAGTGTTGATATTACAGCAGAGGCAGCTTGTCCAGACGAGGTGACCACAGGACTGGCCATTGAGAAGATACTGTAAGAAGAAACAGAACATGAGAAACTGTCAGAGCTCAACGGGAATAAGTTACATGCCTAAAACTCCCCCCAGAAGAACAATAAACCCTTGTAGTTTGGAGGAGTTTTCAGAACAGAGGGCGTTGTAGCTCAGCTTTGTGAATGGGAGTGTTTCAGCTGAGGGCTTTGCACGTCGCAGGTGGCCTGGGTCGGTTTCAGTGGTTTTTCACAGGTGCCTAAAAGGCGATTTGTGAGTTCTGATATATCCCCTGGAAGTGGCCTCCCATTGTGAGACAATACTTAGCGTTACAGAAAGATATGAGATTTTGTGTCCTGCATTCCAGTTCATATGTAACCTCCCACTCTCGTTTTCACCTACTTTACCAACGTATCATTTGGATAGTTTTAAGAAATATAAATGTGTTGGGAGCAGGGCAAGTTCTACTGACTTTTTCCTCTAAGACTGCGTAATGTTTGCCTTTCTTTAAAAAGAGAAAAAGAAGAAGAAAAGCTTTTTCTTAAAAGTTGGATCAGGTGTGCTGGAATCTCTTATCCTACCCAGTCTGTTTAAAAACAGGCATAAATGGTGTAAAGAGACTGACCAAAAAAGGCAGAGAACTGGATATGCAGCTTTGAAGTTAGTTCAGCAGAATATCAGACTCATTCTTTCCATTGTTATTTGAACGCTCTCGTTACTGCCTGGTACGGTGTATTCTTTGGAAAGAAGAGGAGTGCATATGGGGGAACAGAGTGGACAGGGTTATAGCCTAAAGTTATTTGCTATTCACTCTGCAAGGTACAACCGAAAACAGAATTCACTGCAGTGACTATGTGAAAGGTGCGGATTGCTTCTGCACACATTGGCAAATTGTCAGGCTGCTGGTGTGAGCTCTTCCTTACCCCTGCACCCTGGCCCTGATGTGGGGTACCCGACTGGTGTGAAAAGCCTGCGTGGACCTGCAAAAGTCACCCATGGAAGAGACCCAGAGGTTATTTGATCCATCTCCTTAGCAGTGTCAGTTTGCACCTTTTATATGACTTCAAGACATTTTTATCCTCCTTTCTCTCTCTGCCACTATTTGAAAGTATTAAAACCTGCTGTCCGCACAGGACTGAATTCAGGTTTTGTGTCTAACTGTGTCTTGCCAGTGAAGGACCACACCAGCTTTCCCCGCTTTTCTGTACTAACAGTATCAAAATCCCCTCTCTGCTTTACCTGTGAGCCCCAGTAATGTCCTTCCCACACCGCTCTGTTAACAGGTGCCAGATTTCCAGCCATTATCGTGATAATGGATATTCCAATTGTCATCTTTCCACATTGCTCTCCAAGCTGATTTAGGTGCCAGCATTGCAGCATGCCCTGCAAGCAGTCCAACTATAAAGAAAGGCAAAGGAATTTAATCTCTCTAGATTTCATACAAGGGCATCCGACACACTCCAATAGAGAGCTGCAAAATAACTCACTTCCCACTGCAGAGAATAATTATTTGTTAGTTAATGTATAATTGTGTAACTAGGGCCTTTCCCGGCATGAGGAGGAAATTTGAGAGGCAGGTCTTCGGATGATACATGCAGATTTAATGATCTTGTCCCAAGTGCTTGTAAAAGACTAGTGTTGAGATAAGCCCAGAACTAAATGAAACTTTGTTTATTAGGCAAGCCTGCTGTATTTGCACTAGAAACAGCAGCAGAGGAAAGATGTTTCTGACAGGTCTTTATTCGGCTGGCTTAGACATTGCTTATTTGTCACGTTTTAATAGCTCTGTGTCAATTATCGGTTCCTTTAGTCAAAATGAAAGTTGCATTGTCATCTGTTTATAATTGACACACATTGAAATAACACACAACACAGTAAACGTCAACTGGCAGGTTCTGGCCACTTCTGCTGAGCGTGGTTTCTTTACCCAGCGAAGGAAAATGATGCAGTCGCGTGGTCGGTTGTACATGTAGGACAGTAACTTCAGCAAGGCAGCCCCAGCCTGTCCTTGTGCTTGTGACACAGTGGCAGTAACACAAGAGTGTATACTCCAGACTACTTTTAGACTTGTCTTGGAAGTGGAAGAGTAGGGGGGTGTAGTTTCTGGAGGACACATTTCTGCACTCAAATATGGGCTGCAGTAATCAGATCTCTCTTATGAAAATCAAGGGCTTCAGGCTTCTTGGTGTATTGCCAGGACAACCCTAACTTAGGCGAAATGTTGCTGCTCCTCCTTCTCCTTTGAAAATTTCATCACAAACGATGATGATGCAAATTGCATTATAGGATCAAAGACACACCTTTTATTAACTCTGATTGTCACTGAATTGCAAAAGATTGGGGGTGAGAATAGGGAGTGGAGCAAGGGTAGAAGACGAGGCAGATCCAAGAGCCAGGCTCCCCAGCCTGTGGAATCTTTATTGTCACAAGTAACCCCAATCAGTGAGAGTTCTTGAGCAAAGGCTGCTGACCTGAGTAAGTGTTTGCAGATTGGTCCCATTATTTGCATACGCTTCCTTGTTCCAAAGAAATCTTAAACACATGCAAGGAAAGCACTGAATTTTCTTGTCCTGACTGAAGCAATGCCATCTGTAGAGTGACTTTTGACAGTTATTAACTACCCCATGTAGTTTTTATTTCCTCCTCCTCCCTTTTTTGCCTTTTTTCTTTGGCAAAAGAAATAGCTAATATTCAAGGGAAATGAGTTGTGAAACCTCTAACAGCCTGCTAACCATTAGTTTCTATAACCCATGCTGGCAATGCAATATTCACTGGGACCTCTGGCTGGCTCGGATCGTCCTCTCGAGTGAAAGAAGCAGCTGGGGGTGTTCACCTCTGTTTGGATGCCTTTGGAGATCACCACATCACTCCATCTTGACGGGGTCAGTGTTCCCTTCCCCGTGCCTCTTCTCTCCCTCTCCCCACCAGAGATTTTTGCAGATCTACCAGATCCCCTGGCACAGTTAGGAGCTGTCTGTTCTTATGCTCTCAGCCTTCCCTCAGCTCTGATTCCTGCCAGGTCTCTCCCACACCTTATTGCTGGCACCGTGGTGAGTCCAATCTGAGTTACCAGGACTTCTCCATGAGCTCCCGAAGGAGAGCAGCAATGTGGGCAACAGCTAGATACCAGCGAGATAAATAGCAGCTTTCTCTCACCGTGAGACCAGAACCAATGACAGTTATAACTTGCAGGCAGCTTTTATACTTACAGCAGTGACAACAGCCTCACTGTGGACCGAGCACTGGCCCAGGTGGATTTTTTTGTGATGTTCTAACTCAGTCATTCTTGTGCCAAGTTGCCTCCCTAGAGTCATATGTGCTAGTGACCTGGATTTGCTTGCTGCTTCTGCGCCGGGTTTTGGTACGTGGGAGGCAGCACTGGAAGGCAACAAACAGTGAAATCCAAGTTCCCTCTGAACCCTCTTAATATCTTTCCTGATAATGGTCTAAGAGGGCACAAACCATAAGTTCAAAGCCACAAAGAGTTTGCAAGCACCTCACTTGCAGGACAGCTGTGGGTGTTAGGGCTCAGCCTTTGCTTTCTTCCCAATGCCACACATGATGGAGGGGGGACCACAAAGGACCGCGTAACGGGTGAAGGGGCTGTGAAGGTAGGCTATGCCAGGAACTCTTGTCTTACAAAACTCCTTTCAGCATAGAAGAAGGAAGAGGCACATGACTGGAGACAGCATGGACCATTACCCCTTACCATTACCAGGACAGCAAGCACAAAAACAACCAGTATCCATAACAAAAAAAAAAAAATTATTTGAAATTCATACTCCTTTAAGTGGATGTAGCCAACTCTCTTGCTTGCTTACTCAATCTTTTTTCCCTTCCAGATAAGACCCAACCTTGCAAGCTGTTGCTGCAGAATTTGGAACAGGAGAATGGATGATAAGAATATGATCCTTTTCAATGTTTTTAGGGGGTATAGCTGTCCTTGTTTGTTATCCACAAGACTCTATCCACCCAAGAAGGAAAAAAAAAAAAGCCATCAACAGACTCTGTGCCTTTCCCCTGCCAAAATGAATGTGGTGACTTTGTTTCTATAAAGGGAAGAGGTAGGTGGGAAGAGCTTCAGGCATGTTGACTAACAAAACGTGAGGACTACACGCCAGGCATGGAAGGGAGCCCGCTGTGGATGTGGGAGCTGCCCGGTCACACACAAGGCCCTCCGTTGCACAATGTGGCACACAGACATGCAGCTGCGCAACCCAGCTGGGAGACGGGGAGGCCAACAGCTCCTTGGATTCTCCTCTGTACTCTGCTCCGGTCACATTCAGGCAGATGCTGTAACACTGGAGAAGACTTTTGCACTGCATGACCCGAGATTGATAAAAGTTAATTTCAACTGGTTTGGGAAACAAGTCTCAGAGCAATGTGCAGACATTCAGCCATATTACTGTACAAAAATAGAATTTAACTTCTTAATGGCACAAAAATAAGAGCTGACAGTGATGTTTTACATAACAAAATAACAGATTGTTGCATTATTCACTGACTCTGTTACCATGGTGCTCAGCTAGCCTTGAGAATACGATCTAGAATAGAAATGTGCTCCAGGTATCGTGATGGTAAAACCCAGCCCAGGACTGACATTGTCCGAGCTGGGTTTTTTTGTACAGCTGTATGCTGAAATGTCTAGGTCACTGACATGAATGTCAGTGTGAAGGACTACCACAAGCTTTTTGGTACTACCAGTGTTTGTCTGCAAGACTGAGGCCACGGGGAAGCAGAGAGAGAACACCAGAGTCTTTCTTTATGAAATATTTTGAACGAAATTTGGTTTCACCATCCAGTTCTGAAGATCCAGTGGCTGCTGTAGATGGCTGAGGAACAAGGCAACCAAGGAAATACGTGCAGAAAAAATGTTGAAATACCTGGCCCTCCTGATGATGACATTTCTCTGGAGCACTGCAGGTATCTCAGTGAAAAACAGAGATCCAAATGCATATTTTTCCTTGAACGCATTACAGCCATTCCACACAGGTATTGTACTCATCACCAGTTATTCATTAAGCAGCATGACTAACATTTGTCATGTGGTGTTTGTTCACTCATTATCTGTCCATGGGTGAAGAAGTCTGTTGCAGTGGTATGCAGGTTGTTTTGGTAAAGGTTTTAATTCTTTTTTTTAATTATTATTATGTAGTATGTGTTACTGTACAGTCATGGCACAAAACGTGCTATGTATAAATACTTCAGCCAAGAGGTGCGAACAATCCCATGGAGAATTTTTTTAACTTTCTGCAAATGTCTCACAAAAAATTCTGCATCATCTGCAGACCAGCCTTATTCTTTCTGTACGCACCGGACTGCAGCAAAGAAGCCAAACTGCTTGTCACGATAGTACACTCCTCAACTTACTTAAAACCACACATGGCTAGATGTATTGCACGTGAAAGCAATGTTGGAGGTGTCCAAATTTCAACAGACAAAAAAAAGTGAAAGACGCAGAGTTGACAGGCATCATCGAGAACAGCACCATCAACAAGCCAAAAATAGACTTCCAAGTGAAAAATGGCCCAGGCTCGAAGAGAGGCTCACAGTTCATCCTCAGTGCAACATGCAGTCTTTGCCACTACATGACAGGTTTCCTTTGCCCAAATAATGTCTTTTATTTGCTCCATCTAAAACATTTTCTGACATTTATCCATCCATTTCAGGCTGTCCTAGGAAACATCTGTACAGCAAATGTGTCTTAGACGTACAGCTTGGATGAAAGAGATTTCCTTTTGGACTGGACAGCCTGAAATAATGACCTATGCAAATAATACAAATGATTGATACTTGTGGTATTGCTCACCACACTGCTATCTGCTGTTTCTCCCCTGATTTTTTAATGAGATTTAAAAGCCTTTGGGTGAATAATCCCAGCCTTTAGCATGAAAAGCTGTGGGGCCTATGTGGCAGGTGCTGTGGGTTAACAATAGGGGTACTGTTTAATCCAAGAGAAACAGAGAGTAGAAAAGGGCCATGAATAAAAGGGTATGGGATCTCTTCTGAGGTCAGGAGAGGCATTTTAGATCAAGAGGTGCAAAGAGAGGCCAGCTACAGAAAACCTGCCTTCTTGCCACACTCCCTTGGACAGCAGCATGAAGTTACACCTTGTAATTTGTTCTGCAAAAGACAAGGAATGAAAGTGAAATATCTAACTGCAAGAAGTTTGTTGATACTCAGAGGATTACCTCTACTTGTAGGAGTAGTTGGTTACAGTTCCTCCAGGAATAAACTATTCTTCTGGATGGTGATCCTTACCAGGCTCACGGCTTTGCAACCTGGAGAAACACGAGGAGACAGTCTAACAAGTGCAATAGCATTTCAACACAGGGAAAAATGGTATGTGATTTACAGGTTTGTTTGTTTTTAAACACCGACTGACTCAGTTACTGAGAGCACTAATTATGCAATCAGTGACTGGAGCTTAGAGTAGAAAGTAGGAATGCTGAATCAAAGCTGCAAACAAACTTTCTACAAAATGCCTGACAGTGTTTTTGCTCTCCTCAGCGCTTTGTAATTGCAGTAGGTTCAGGGTCACTTGTGTCATTCCTCGTGCATTTAAGATAGTGTTTCAGTGGGCCACTGGAGACAGATGGAAAAGAGAACAGTTTCAAAATTTAATCAAATACCTTCCAGTTACGAAGCACAGATGTTCAGGGTCAGGAACACACAAGTGTAATATTGCTATAACGTGTCAGGCTACTGAGGCTGCTGCTGGAGTAACCTAACCACTTGCAGGTGACTCAGAAGAAGGTGCAAGGGCACCAGAAGGAAAAACTATATCACAGTTTGCCTCTGGGAAGAGTTCTTCCTCCATACTTCCAGTCACTTGCTGTAAGTATTTACATACCTTACTGTTTTTAACTTTAATTTTAAATCAGTAAATGAGGCAATGATAGATGCTCACTTTATTCATTTATGGGGCCAATGGCTTTTCAAGTTTTGCAGAGGTCTTGGGCCAAGTGATAACACCTGGGAATAATTTTCATGTGGTAATTATGTTTTGTGAAATTCTTCTTTTCCTTTCAGTTAAAACTTCTGCCTTATAACTTTATGAAACATCCTCATTTTTCCCTTAAGAAAAGAGGTTACTGTAGTTTCTCTATGACACTTGATATTTTTAAAATGTTTATTATGATGCCTTCTACTTGATTTCTCCTCTAGCACTTTAGGGTTTGGTGGGGTGGTGGGTTTTTTTGGGTTTGTTTGTTGTTTTTTTTTTTTACTACTACAGTTTGGCAATAGTTTTATCCTCTTCATGTTTCCTTTACACACTGGGGAATCCCATGCAAAGACAGCGATGCTGATCACGTAACGTGCTTGTGGATTTTGTGGTTTCTCCAGTCCCGCTTTTAGGCTGCCAGGAACCTCTTGCAGATGCATTTTCACCGAGCACTATACACCTTAGTAGGAAGGACTGCTTAAGGGCCATGTAATTGTCTGTGGGCAATCTCACAAGAGCATCCTTCGGGCATGATTCAAAGTTTAACAGATGGGTGTCTCCAGATGTGTCCTAACCAAGGCATGTTCCTTTGCCTTCCACGTGCTCTCCTTTTGTTGTGTATTTTCTATTTGTTTCCTTCCTCTTTCTCCTTCTCTTCCATTCTCCCTCCTCCTGTTTCAACTCTGCCTACACGAGAAATTTCAGCTGGCTTATCTCAGCCTTGTGGTGCGTGGGCTCCAGCCGACGTGCCTACACAGCGCAGAATTCCTACTGTTGAGGCAGTTACACGGACAGCTCTGAATTTTTGAGTGCTTTCTTCCCCTTATAGGGGTGGGGAAGGCTGGAGAAGGCAGAAAATAAGTTGCCCCCACAAAAACAGTGTTTATACGATGCACCACATCCACACAAGCGCTTTGCTGAGGTGCATAACCGATCGCTGCATCCTCTCACTGACTTGCTCTTTCCCTGACCCATTTAACCCAATTTTCAGCCCCATTCCTCCAAAATAGCGGGGTTATCTTCCTTCTGCCTTCAAGGGCGAGCGCAGAGGAGCGTGCGGTTGTGCCTGGCTGCAGGCTTCGGGAACAGGGCGAGCTTCAAGGGAGCATCTCGCGGAAAATCACTCCCTGGGGTCTCTCCCTCCCTCCCAAACACACACACGCGGGCGAGCGTACAGAACATTTATTGAATGTACAGAATGCACGAAGAGGGAAGAGTTCCTGCTGTGGAGGGTCTACAATGCACACGGGTGGACAGCATCTCGGTGAAACCCGCCGGTGGACCCCCTTCTTCCCTCTTCAGAGCTCCTGCTCCCCTTCCCTCAGCGCTTCGCTGGAGCCCAGAGAGCCAGCGCTCGCCTTTCACAGCCTTCCAGCGTCGAAAACGGGAAACTCCGCTCAACTTGGCAGCACGAGAAGAAAAAAACACAAAGAAAACTGAGGGACGTTACCCCCTCTTCCCTTGCCTCAAAGGAGGAAAAACACGGCTCCGGGCACAGGGAGGAAGGCGCCCGGGGCGCGCTCACCTCAGCGGCCCTCACACCCGCTCCCAACGGCCGCGCGGGCAGGGCGGGAAGAGGGGAGCTGGCGGCCCCGCTGCCGTCCCTCAGGCGGCCCCTCACGGGTGGGCGATGGCGGTGGCCGGACCCAACTGTCGCTCTCTCGCCTCACGGCGACCCTCCCGCCCCTCCGCGGGGCCGGCCCAGCCCGCGGGCATGGCTGGGAGGTCCCCCGGGGCGCCCCTCTGGCCTTTCCCCCGGCGGCAGCCCCGCATGCGCGGGCGGACAGGCGGGGGGGAGGGAAGCGGGAGGGCACCAAATTCAAATCGCTGCGGAGAAGGGAGGGGAGAAAAGTGGGGGAAGCGGAGCAAGGAGCGGAGGAGGGAGGAAAAGAGGGAGGAGGAGAGAGTGGGAGGGGAGTGTGGAAGGCTCTAAGGGAACGCGGCAGAGGCCGGGAGAGGAGGCACGGCGGGGGAAGGCAGAGGTGTCAGGGGAAGGACAGGGCGGCTTCGGGCACCCACGGCTGCAGCGCAGGGCAGCCGCCGCGCTCCGCCCGCCCTCCTTCTCTCTCTCCCGCCGGCACCATGGTGGACAGGGGCCCCTTGCTGACCTCGGCCATCATCTTCTACCTGTCCATCGGGGCGGCGATCTTCGAGGTGCTGGAGGAGCCGCACTGGCGCTCGGCTACCGACGACTACAAGAGGCAAAAGACGGAGCTGCTCAAGCAGTTCCCTTGCTTGGGCCAAGAGGGGCTGGACAAGATCCTGCAGGTACAGCGGGCGCCGCCGGGGCGGGAGCCGGGAACCGGGACCGAGGGGTGCCGGGCGGTGGCGGCGGGCGGCGGCAGGTGCTGCCGGGCGGCCCGGAGCGGAAAATACCGCGCCTTTGGGCGGGCTGGAAAGGCAGCCGGCTCCCCGGGGAAACCGGGCTGGAGCTGCGTCCCGACAAAGCCCCTCTGGCTAAAAAACTGCCCCTTGAGCGGGAAAAGCTCGCAATCATTGCCAACTGCTGAATGATAGAGTGGTTAAATGGGTCTCTTCCGCACAGCCCCAAGCGGGGAAGGAGGTCGGGGTTGGGTTGGGTTCGGGTTTGGGTTCCCGCACGGAGAGCGCTGCCGCAAGCTCCTCCGCCGCTGAACCCCGCGGCCGTGAATGCAGCTCTTGTGTTAGCACCCGGCTGGTGCCTTCTGCTTCAATGGATGGTGTGTTATGAGGAAGGGAAGGTGAAGCCAAGCGTCTTGATCCTCTTCTGTTTGGGCTGATTTCCTTCCCCTCCTCTTTGTTTATTTTTTTTTTTTCCTATACTGAATACTCTCCTTGTGAGATGAAGGTGTCTGGGGGGGTCGGAGTGCGGGCTCCCGGGGTACCCGAGGGAAAGGCTGGATGGTTTGGCACCCAGGGATGCTCCCAGCCCTTGCCCTGTTCTTTTTACTTTAGGAGAATGACTTTCTTCCAAGCCATAAGGAGTTGATAATCATCCTATCTCTCGCTCGTCTGGCAGAATGCCTCTTCAGAACTAATTATTAATCAGCAGCATGTCTTAAATCACGAAACGGTATAAACTTGGTTAGTGCCTTTTTATGGGTGTAGTTAGTATCCGTTAAAACGTGGTGGCAAGCAGGGGTGAACCATAAAAAAAAATAGGTTGCCCAGATATGTGGGGCTCCAGTGGTGAAAATGAGTCATTTGGGACTTTATTTCATAAATGTTTATATTGACCAGATCCTCTGGTTGTTGTGTTTCGGATTTTTTGTTTGCTTCTTATTTGAAATTCACTAAAAGTCTACTAAAATGTAAAATACAAAAGACTGGGAAAATGGCTCATTAGTTCTCTTGGTGTAATCGATCCTGTGCAAGCTTAGAAGACGATGTGGCTCTTGATCCTAAAAGTTTGTGGTTTAAATTCTCTTTCTTCAGTTGGTGGCTGCTTTCTGTCTGCTTCAGATAGCAGAGCTTTCTGGTGGTAGTGTCCTTATTGTTACCGTCTTGGTACCCTGTTCAGTGTGTTTTTGTGGTACGCAGTGGAATGGGTGGATGGGGGCTTGACACTATGAAGAGCTGTTGGAAAACGAAAGACAAGCTATGTTTTTTGAGCATGCTTTTGCTCTTCAGGAATCTTACTGAAATCTTGCTCTAGGTTATATCCCAAACCTGTTTTAACATCCTCAAGACAAAACCCTTATTTGTGTTGGGATGCATGTTAAAGCCTGGGATGCTTAACTTGCTGCAGACATAATGCAGAATCTAGATTCTGGCACAATTTAGGATGAAATCTGTGTTGGTATGAGGGAATCGTTAGATGTTCTGGGTTTTGTTTGGTTTTTTTTTTTTTTCTTTTCTTCTGTGATCCTTTTCACAATTAATCCTGAAGCAGCAGAAAGATTTTTCTTAAAATACAAAATTACAATGAAAAAAAATATTGGGCAGCTCATTAGAATGGACTGGATGACAGAGCACACTGTAGAATGAGGATGGGCGCAGAAGCAGGGAGGAGAATAAAAGTGGTATCAGGCAAACTATGGCCAGATCAAAATAGTTGATTTGACTGCCTCTCCCCAGCACCATGTGGAGGGCCTTCCCTCTTCAGTGCCTGTTAGCTCCTGGTGATATTCTCATATTCATGTGATTTCAGTTTTGCCTCTGTACTACTTCCAATCATACCTTACTTTCCATGTCCAGTCTTGCTAGCCTGATGAACTTAGATATTCTGTTGTTTCAAGCTCAGGTTCGCTAGAATGTAAGTCTTGCTTTGCTCTTATTTCACTCTTAGTAGTAACGGGAAACTTCACTGCCTGCTTTCTTCCAGACTTGTAGTTCCTGTTGTTATTCAACATCTGTGTGAGAAGTGATGGGAAGAAGGGGAGTGACATTTCTTACCCAGGAGGATGGCAGGGTGAGATCTAGCCTAGCTGAAGCTATCTGGGGTGGGGGGAATCATGTAAGGACATCAGAATTTTATCAGAAATAGTCTTTGTAGTTGTCCTTTCTCAGCCACTCTCCGTGCTGCTTCTGTTGGGATCTGCTGAACCTTTAAAACATTACTAACATCTGTTCTCTTTTGGCAAATCCTGATCATCTTCTTCTCATAGTAAACCTCCAAATTTATTCTCTTGCAGTACATCCAGAATGTTGTTCATGTGAAAACATGCATCTCCCCCCTGCCATCGCCACCTCTGTCTTGTTCCTCTGAGCCTCTTCCTCTAGGCTCTTCCATGGACTCCCTGAGCTTATTCTTGGGATTTTGCAGGATTTGACTCATTTCTCTGCTCTTGTCTCTTTTTAGTTTTTTTTTAATGGCCTTCAGTCTTTATCTTAGAGCCTGTTCTCTCTCACTCCTCTTGCAGTCCCCACTGGCACTCATGTGACCCTACAGAGCCACATCGAGCTTTGCTACTACTTCGTTGATTTATTTTTTTTTTTTTAACATCCCCATTTAAAACTCACTAGATTGTACCAACTGTAGAATTTTAAATGGTTGTTAGTAAAATGTAAGGATGCCAAGAAATGTTCAAATTGAACTAACAATACCAATTTTGTTTCCAGAAGCAGTCTGAAAGGTGACAAGGACTGACTTATTCAGAGACCGATCTCTCTGCTGCCCTTGTTCCCCACCCAGGTTAGCTCGTGTGTTCATCTGAGCCTAATGTTAGCTGTAAGTGCAATGGAAACTCTGTGTGGAATGGCTACAAAGCTAGGTCTGTAGTGTGATCTTAACTGCTTAAAAAGACGAGTAGGCTACCAGCACAGATTCTCAATTTGCATACAGACTAGTATCTCTGTACCAACAGTTTAAGCGATTATTAGTGCGCTGTGTTGGGTCAAATACTGTCTAAAGTTTATATTCTATAATAAAGATTTCACAATGCGTTACAGCAGAAATAAACTGCAATAAATGCTTATCAAAATGTTTGCCACACTTTCACAAAACTCACAAGCTGAGTATTGTAAGATATGCTAAAAAGAAAGCCTTTTTCCCCAATCCTAACTGAGAAATGCCTAAAAAAGAAACTTGTTTAAAACCATCTTTTAGGAGTTTCTTATGTGAAGAATCCATTTGCTTTTGATTATTGTAAGCACCATGTTACTTATCATAACTCTAAGAGGTAAAGAAAGTACTGAAACTCTGCTGGAGTAGTGCTGTGTGGACCCTGATGGTAAAGGTGACTCACTCTGGGCAGTGTATAGGCTGGTTGCTGCCTGCCCATGCTCTTCTGGGTAAAACTGATTGCTCAAATGAAAATGTGGGCTGAGATGCTTCACATGGCAATTTATTTAGACCTCCAAAGACACTCAACCACAACCATGTATTGACACAAGGAACTGCGTAATCTCTTCCCACTATGTAGAGTTACCTTGGAATAGAAATATCTCATAACACTGTGTAATGTCTGCAACAATAAGCATTTTTAATAGTGATATAACTGTGATGTATTTATCAGCACTGAAGAATCTTAAGTAGTGTAATGCCTCTGTCTGTTAATAAGTGTCCTTGCCACTTGCTGCTGTGGCCTGAGGTCCTGGGACTCTTTCTAAAGAGGGAGAAGGTTGAGATCCACAGTAATGACACCTTTGCTTGCCCTGCGGTAGGAAGGAATTTTGGAGACAGAAGTCATTTCCCTCTTCTCTAGTTCCTTACTTTTACTCTTTATTGCTCCATCATGATTGTGAAACATCAGCTTAATGATAAAGGAGCTATTCATGCAAGGAAGAGCCCTCTTGACCCTCATGTTACTATTCACATGAGAGCAAAGGTTTGCAACACTGGGCCACATCTTATTTACTGGGAAATCTCTTTTACTGGCTCACCACAGTCATAAAAAAAAGTAAATGCTTCCCAGTGGTAAACGTCAAGGCTGGTGAAAAGAAAGGGAAGAATTTGAAGATGAGTGAAAACGGTTACTTTCAAAACAGCAGTAAAATGAAGAGAGAGACTACTGGCTC
This sequence comes from Pterocles orientalis, assembly GCA_011057875.1. NCBI lineage: Eukaryota > Metazoa > Chordata > Aves > Pterocliformes > Pteroclidae > Pterocles > Pterocles orientalis. The sequence goes on from WKFP01014686.1 coordinate 144,536, forward strand.
CATTTAGGAGAAGCAGGCAAACATGCTGAGTATGAGAACAAACAGTTAAGGACTTTATTTGAAAAGCATACAAGGCTCTAACAGGCCTGAGAGATAACTTTAGAAACCTAAATGTTTAGACTTAAAGCCCAGTGCTCTGAACAAACATTTAGAAGACATTTAAGGAGAGCTTCTGTTAGGATATACATGGCACACAGGGGGATTATGCTGAAGGAAATAACAGTTAAGTGGTTTAATAGTAGTTTCTCCCCTCTGTTTTTTAAAGCCAGACTGTCTTCTCCACTCAGGAATACCAACAGGTGCAGCTGCAGAATTTTGGTTTGTGTTTGAGGATGCTGAAGTTTGCTTCTGGTTTTGTTTGTTCTTGGAGTTTGTTGGTTTTATTATGAAACTTTAAAAATATTCTTGGATTCTGAGAACTGTTTCCAAGCTGGCACCTCAAGGTTTAAATCTATGTGCCATACTCTTGAGAGAGTTTGCAAACTATAGTTTTCTTAAAAACTTGAGCTAGATTTTAAATGCTTTTCATTAGCTCAGCATTCAATGAAGAGATTATGGCTTTAGCTTATGCTTTGCAGAACGATTTATTTTCCAATGTAAAGTTAGTAGAGGTGTGTTTTACAAAATCTTCCCCTGTGTTCTTCAGGAGGTGCATAAACGAGGTTCTAGACTACTAGGGTTTGGTTGATCGGTCTTTAACTTATTGATCCCTTCCATCTAAGATATTGAAGGTGGGAGGAACAAAAGTGCAGACTGAATTCCCTAGTTGGAATGCCAGATGAGCTGTCCCTTTCAAGACCAAGACTTTTGCATGGGCTGAACAAAGTTGAGCAGTTATTGGACAAAGACAAGTGACTGCCAGTGGAAAATCTTTAACTGCAAAGTTGACAACTACATCTAATACCTGTCATATAAAAAGTTGTCCACAGTGCTCTGCTGCATCTCAGACTATGAGTTAGGGATATTGCCACTGCAGCATTAGGAGAGGAAAATTGAGGCTAGGCAGTGCTATGTTCCTACACAGCTTTTTTCTGTATGTTTCTATAGGCAAAATCATATGTGAGCGGGCATGCTTTTCTGTTGTGTGGTTTGGTGTGGTGTTTTTTTGGGGTTTTTTTTAGTTTTTTTTTTTATTTTTATTTTTCCTGTTTAACCATTACATTGTTTAAACTTTCTTGGAACATAGTTAAACAAAGATAATAGTGCATGCATTGCAACTCTCCCTGCTGATGGAGCAATAGCAATCGATCAGAACATATAATTTTCCTGCTGCGGGCTTTTGCTTTTTCCTGCAAATCCTTGATCCTTGAGTGCTTTTGGTATGTTGTCCTCCTGTTACTTTAGGACAGAATATTTGTATTACCTGACATATTACCTTTGCTACTAGGTGTGTTTTCTTGCAAGCTCTGCTCTAGAGACCATGGCATGCAAGATTTGCAGGTTATCAACAGCTTGTTGTCCTAAAAACCTTTGGATTATATTAATTATATATATATTATACTTTATACCGGAAGTATAAACCTTTGGTTTGTACTGTATAAATGGTTATTGCAAGATGCCTTCTGTAGACAGTGATGATACAGTGAAATTATGACTTTGTACGGATTTATTTTTTTAAAATGAATTCTTGTTTTTGCTGTTAATGCTAATTAAACAAAGTGAATTGTTTTGCATTCCTCTGAATACTGTTGACCTTCAGAACAATCACATGTCGTGCTGGTACTGGGAGTAGATGTCAACATAGTAACGTACAGGCAGAAACAAGTTGGATTGCAAGTGGCAGTCAATGGTCTGATTAGCGGGGGAGCAAGTGAGAATGCTTTTGCGCTTTGGTTATGTAGACCCGCTGATCACAGTGCCTGCATTTGCAGAGATTTTATTTTGTGCTGACTCTTCTATGATCCTATGGATTGAATGCCCGTGAGCAAGTAGTTAATTTTTTTCATGGAGTATGTCTTTAGGTTTAGTCCAAAATGAGTTCAGCTCATAAGCTCTGAGTCTGCTCTGTAGTATGAAAAAAAACCCCACGATAATGGGACAACTGGAAGAGCTGCAATCTTCATCTAAATTAAAATACCGCTGTGGTCACACCTGAAGCTCTTCATGGTGCTACAGACATACTCAGGACAGCCACACTTAGAGGCAGATTGAACCCCTAAAATACAGCATGCAATACGCACTCTGTGTTTTCACTAGCTCTGTTTATTGATGGGATGCCTTAGGCTTGAAGGCATAACTTTGTCTGTCTTTATCTCCTGTCTTCCTTCTGCTTCAGGTTCCTCAACAGCACCGATGATTCTCGTGTTACCAGATCTTTTCTTTAGAACACCAAGTTCTTTAGCAGGAAACTTGAGACTGGCAGTTTGTTTTCTCTGTCCACCCATCTTATTTGATCATGTCTTTATATTAGAGGTTTTAGATACTGCTGTGTTCATTATGTACTTGTAAACGTTTTAATTGCAGGCAGGAGAGATCCCTCCTAGGCATGCCTTGCCCTAGCAACTCTATTTACAGTCAAATCATTAAGGAAGTTATATTTTCTTTTTTTGTGCGTTGTGTTGTGTGAATTGCAGTGGATCAAAGGCACTGTTAGGTGGAAAGTAGCTTCTGAAATGTTTTAAACCTTGTAGAATGTTTTCTTAAGAGAAAGAAACATAAGTGATGAAAAAGGAATAAAAAAAACTAATAATAGGTTATATACCATAGCCTCTGACTCTGAAATCAAGTTCCTTTTCTACATAATATGTGCATCTGCAGTGTTTCTTGTGATGGACCTTTTTTAACCACTTTTTTTTTTTTTTTTTTTTTTTTTTTAATCCCTTTTGTGGGATCAATTGCTACAGATCAGCCCATCTGTAGGACTATATATCTGCCTTAATGAAAGGGTAGGTGCGGATTGTGATTGAGCAAACTGGCAAATACTAAATTGACTTTGTTCTGTGCCAGCATCTTGCAAATATTGTGTAAGCAGGCTCCAACTGCTGAGAAACAAAACCCAGACCTGTTTGTCTCTTTGAGGGTGCAACAGGTGCAAAAAATGTCCCAGTTGGACATATCACAGGTCTCTGAACTCTGATCCTTCTTAACGACAAAGATTCCAGTTAGTTAACAGTAATTTGGACTAAAAGTAGGTCGTAAGATTGTCAGGTAATGGCAGCTAATGACCAAAAGCTAATGGAACTAGAAAATAATTCTGCAAAGTGTTGAGAAGGTCCTGAGGTAGAAAGCATAGTCAGATACAACACAGTATTTTTGGTGGCTTGGCTAAAATATCAAACTAATCAGTGATGATTTCTGTGTGTGACCTCCAAGTGATCATACTGCTGCTCCTCTTTTCTACTCCTAACCTACTCCAAGGGAGTAAAAAACCTTTGGAGGAAAGCTGCTCAAGAATTATGTGTGATCCTTTGTGAGAGAAACAGCAGCTTTAGGGGTGTTTGTTCTGGCTTGTGAGGCTGAGGGGTCTCCTCTGGGCACCAGAAGAACAGGGGAGGTGTATAAAGAGGAGTCTGATCAAACCGGCTGGTGGTACCGGCTTCTCCCATGGCTTCTCTTGCAGCAGTCTGGCTGAACCCCTCACCCTCCTACATGTTCATCTGTTCCAGTTGCTGCTAACCAGCTCCCCAGACTGTAGTGCAAATATCTGAAAATCAAGTTAAACAGTTGGACTATGATAACTTGCCAGTTAAGTTTGGCCTGTGGAAGTGGTGTGTACGTGACTGCAGGATGAGAAGGGCCAGTTCTGGAATCAACACTTGCCTTGTTGGCAGAAGAGTTTTTGAAGGACACTGGAGTTTATGCTTAGAAAATACCTCTGATTGATATCAGTGCACTCTGAAAGCTTTTGACCTGTGTCACTGTCAGTTTACCCTTTTAAAATAATACTTGCATGTTTCCGACTTAATTTTTTTTGTATGGCTTTTGGGATGGAAGGCAGGAGAAGGGAGAGGAAGAATGAAAAACTTTGAAGTTGCTTCTGTTGTAGCAGCAAAACCAGTAGCTAACTTTGTGATTTGCTACATTTATACCAGATTTTTCAAGGTAGTATCTTAGCTGGGTTGTGAGTGTAGGAGAACTGCTTTTTTGTGGAGTTGCTACAGTCTCTGCACGGTCCTTAAGCAGTCAACTTGATTAATGAGATGAGCATAGATGTCTTTATCTTGCATTTAAGACAAGTAAAATATAGTTCACACTCTGAGAGTGCCTTGGCTTTATTTGCACGTATTTTAAGAACACTTGCTCGGCTCTGCTACAATTAGACAGTTGGTTACTTGGACATATGTCCCCACAGCTGACTGCTGCTTTTTTTTTCCCCAGCAGAGAAGCACTGCAGTGAAATAGTTTCACACTAGGCACTGACTAGGTGCTTTCAGCTGAATTCTGTGCATCTTTCTTGGGAAAACAGTCTCGCTTCTTTGAGGTAACTGCAGCTTTTCTGTGGTTTTGATGACTTTCTGAGCACCTTATGTACCAATCAGCTTTTCAGCTTGAGGGTTCTCTTGGCGATGTGCAAGTGTGTCTTCTGTCTCAGCTTGGTGAACAGTTAGAGATGTCAGTTGCAGGAAATTCAGGCTAGAAGAATGTAACAAACAGAAGGCTGCTTCTGCCAGCTGACCACACTTCAGTGTCGAAAAGATAGCAGAGTGGTTTGGCTTTTGTGCATCCTCAGGGATGGGACAGTTGAGAAGTGACAGGGTGCAGAGTCTGTTCATTACCTGCCGCATGTCAATGCTCTGCGTTGCTCTCTGCCTTCTGTTTTACTCCTGTTAGATGTTTAGGAGTGACCTGCAGATATACGGGAAACTTGATGAATCTGGAAGTGTGGATAGGTTGGTCGTCTTAAAGTTGAAAAATTTTTTCAGTTGACTAAACTTGCTTTTTCACTTATTCAAAGCGTTTTCTACGGGATATATGCAATGATGGGGTTTTGCCTGGGAATTTAATGTGATACAGGACTGAAAAGATTATTGGAGCATGATCGAAGCAGTATCTGCTCTGCTTTTTGTCAAAAGTTATTGATTGGAAGCTCTTGGGGAAGAAAGCCCCTTCTGTCTACTTAGTAATATAGCACTGAACATAATAAAAGAGCAGAAGATTGTGTGACAGTGCACATATTGTGTGTGCCTGTGGTTTTTTGCGTTGTACTCTTCCTGCAAAAATGGGATTTGTGTGTATGCTGATACAGCTGTGTTTAAGAAATATTCTAATGCACAGGCAGCTCTTACCAGCAAACGGATAAATTCACTCACGCAGCAGAAGAAACAAGATAGACTAGGCAAGTTCTGTTAGAGTTTGGAGTGCCTAGATCGGACTGTTTCCTAGCACATGTAACTTAGTTACTGATTGCACTTCTTTCTATGCTGCCATAGCTGTGCTGGCAGCTCCCTGTGTCTATATTTGAAAACACTTGTCCAGAACCACCTTTTCTCCTTCCCCAATCCTCCCTTTGGGATCAGTCTTGAGCTAATCTAGCGTTGAAGGCATTTGTAGGAAGTTTTGTTTCATTGCTTTGATGCTGCTGGGACAAGTAAGATTTTTACTGTAGCATGCGTAAGCTCACTGAACTGTCAGACAAGTAACATTTGTTTCACCAGCATCTGCTTTTTTAAACTTGTTTCTCTTTAAGATAGGTTATTAAAGAGGAAATAAGTGATGCTACTAGCAGCAGCTTCCAGGTTGTCTTCAGAGAAGCAAAACCTTCAATCTTGTACTGAAATTTGGGGGTGAAGTACAAAAATACTTTTGGTTTCATAAGCCTATACCACTTTGATCCTAGCTACTGAGAAACAAACTAAAGTTTTTAAGGATGTTCTAACGCGGTGACTTCCTGGGAATTTCTTAATCTGAAGCATGTTTTGGTGCATGGCTATAAATGGGAGAGCACATAATGTGCGATGTTACTTTATGCTGCAATTTGGTTGCTGAGTTGGAAGCTCATTTAGGGCCTTGTAAGCAAAGTTGTCAAGCTTGGATCACCTGTGCTTTAACTTGTCCTTATGCACGGGGGTGTGGAGGGGAAGGTTCATTTTAAACTCAGCTTCTCCTTTTACTTCTCCTGTGTAGTATCAAGGCTTTTCTGTCCAAATGTTCCAGTTTATACCACTTTATGGCTAGGTGAAAATCTGCAAAGATTAACTCGATTGCTGGGTTGCTGCTCAAGGTCTTGAGGCTTTGTTTGAATAAGAGGAAAAAAAAAAA
>WKFP01014686.1:183543-225415 GCA_011057875.1 Pterocles orientalis
ATTAGAGGTTTTAGATACTGCTGTGTTCATTATGTACTTGTAAACGTTTTAATTGCAGGCAGGAGAGATCCCTCCTAGGCATGCCTTGCCCTAGCAACTCTATTTACAGTCAAATCATTAAGGAAGCTATATTTTCTTTTTTTGTGCGTTGTGTTGTGTGAATTGCAGTGGATCAAAGGCACAGTTAGGTGGAAAGTAGTTTCTGAAATGTTTTAAACCTTGTAGAATGTTTTCTTAAGAGAAAGAAACATAAGTGATGAAAAAGGAATAAAAAAAACTAATAATAGGTTATATACCATAGCCTCTGACTCTGAAATCAAGTTCCTTTTCTACACAATATGTGCATCTGCAGTGTTTCTTGTGATGGACCTTTTTTAACCACTGTGATTTATTTTTTTTTTTAATCCCTTTTGTGGGATCAGTTGCTACAGATCAGCCCATCTGTAGGACTATATATCTGCTTTAATGAAAGGGTAGGTGCGGATTGTGATTGAGCAAACTGGCAAATACTAAATTGACTTTGTTCTGTGCCAGCATCTTGCAAATATTGTGTAAGCAGGCTCCGACTGCTGAGAAACAAAACCCAGACCTGTTTGTCTCTTTGAGGGTGCAACAGGTGCAAAAAATGTCCCAGTTGGACCTATCACAGGTCTCTGAACTCTGATCCTTCTTAACGACAAAGATGCCAGCTAGTTAACAGTAATTTGGACTAAAAGTAGGTCGTAAGATTGTCAGGTAATGGCAGCTAATGACCAAAAGCTAATGGAACTAGAAAATAATTCTGCAAAGGGTTGAGAAGGTCCTGAGGTAGAAAGCATAGTCAGATACGACACAGAATTTTTGGTGGCTTGGCTAAAATATCAAACTAATCAGTGATGATTTTTGTGTGTGACCTCCAAGTGATCATATTGCTGCTCCTCTTTTCTACTCCTAACCCACTCCATGGGAGTAAAAAACCTTTGGAGGAAAGTTGCTCAAGAATTATGTGTGATCCTTTGTGAGAGAAACAGCAGCTTTAGGAGTGTTTGTTCTGGCTTGTGAGGCTGAGGGGTCTCAGAGGAACAGGGGAGGTGTATAAAGAGGAGTCTGATCAAACTGTCTGGTGGTACCGGCTTCTCCCATGGCTTCTTTTGCAGCAGTCTGGCTGAACCCCTCACCCTCCTACATGTTCATCTGTTCCAGTTGCTGCTAACCAGCTCCCCAGACTGTAGTGCAAATATCTGAAAATCAAGTTAAACAGTTGGACTATGATAACTTGCCAGTTAAGTTTGGCCTGTGGAAGTGGTGTGTACGTGACTGCAGGATGAGAAGGGCCAGTTCTGGAATCAACGCTTGCCTTGTTGGCAGAAGAGTTTTTGAAGGACACTGGAGTTTATGCTTAGAAAATACCTCTGATTGATATCAGTGCACTCTGAAAGCTTTTGACCTGTGTCACCGTCAGTTTGCCCTTTTAAAATAATACTTGCATGTTTCTGACTTAATTTTTTTTGTATGGCTTTTGGGATGGAAGGCAGGAGAAGGGAGAGGAAGAATGAAAAACTTTGAAGTTGCTTCTGTTGTAGCAGCAAAACCAGTAGCTAACTTTGTGATTTGCTACATTTATACCAGATTTTTCAAGGTAGTATCTTAGCTGGGTTGTGAGTGTAGGAGAACTGCTTTTTTGTGGAGTTGCTACACAGTCTCTGCCCGGTCCTTAAGCAGTCAACTTGATTAATGAGATGAGCATAGATGTCTTTATCTTGCATTTAAGACAAGTAAAATATAGTTCACACTCTGAGAGTGCCTTGGCTTTATTTGCACGTATTTTAAGAACACTTGCTCGGCTCTGCTACAATTAGACAGTTGGTTACTTGGACATATGTCCCCACAGCTGACTGCTGCTTTTTTTTTCCCCAGCAGAGAAGCACTGCAGTGAAATAGCTTCACACTAGGCACTGACTAGGTGCTTTCAGCTGAATTCTGTGCATCTTTCTTGGGAAAACAGTCTCGCTTCTTTGAGGTAACTGCAGCTTTTCTGTGGTTTTGATGACTTTCTGAGCACCTTATATAGCAATCAGCTTTTCAGGTTGAGGGTTCTCTTGGCGGTGTGCAAGTGTGTCTTCTGTCTCAGCTTGGTGAACAGTTAGAGATGTCAGTTGCAGGAAATTCAGGCTAGAAGAATGTAACAAACAGAAGGCTGCTTCTGCCAGCCGACCACACTTCAGTGTCGAAAAGATAGCGGAGTGGTTTGGCTTTTGTGCATCCTCAGGGATGGGACAGTTGAGAAGTGACAGGGTGCAGAGTCTGTTAATTACCTGCTGCATGTCAATGCTCTGCGTTGCTCTTTGCCTTCTGTTTTACTCCTGTTAGATGTTTAGGAGTGACCTGCAGATATACGGGAAACTTGATGAATCTGGAAGTGTGAATAGGTTGGTAGTCTTAAAGTTGAAAGATTTTTTTCAGTTGACTAAACTTGCTTTTTCACTTATTCAAAGCGTTTTCTACAGGATATATGCAATGATGGGGTTTTGCCCGGGAATTTAATGTGATACAGGACTGAAAAGATTATTGGAGCGTGATCGAAGCAGTATCTGCTCTGCTTTTTGTCAAAAGTTATTGATTGGAAGCTCTTGGGGAAGAAAGCCCCTTCTGTCTACTTAGTAATATAGCACTGAACATAATAAAAGAGCAGAAGATTGTGTGACAGTGCACATATTGTGTGTGCCTGTGGTTTTTTGTGTTGTACTCTTCCTGCAAAAATGGGATTTGTGTGTATGCTGATACAGCTGTGTTTAAGAAATATTCTGATGCACAGGCAGCTCTTACCAGCAAACGGATAAATTCACTCACGCAGCAGAAGAAACAAGATAGACTAGGCAAGTTCTGTTAGAGGTTTGCAGTGTCTAGATCGGACTGTTTCCTAGCACATGTAACTTAGTTACTGATTGCACTTCTTTCTATCCTGCCATAGCTGTGCTGGCAGCTCCCTGTGTCTATATTTGAAAACACTTGTCCAGGACAGCCTCCTCTCCTTCCCCAATCCTCCCCAAAGATCAGTCTTGAGCTAATCTAGCGTTGAAGGCATTTGTAGGAAGTTTTGTTTCATTGCTTTGATGCTGTTGGGACAAGTAAGATTTTTACTGTAGCATGTGTAAGGTCACTTGTCTGACAGTTCAGTGAGATTTGTTTCACCAGGATCTGCTTTTTAAAACTTGTTTCTCCTTAAGATAGGTTATTAAATAGGAAATAAGATAAGTGATGCTACTAACACACTTTGGCAGCAGCTTCCAGGTTGTCTTCAGAGAAGCAAGACCTTCAATGTTGTACTGAAATTTGGGGGTGAAATACAAAAATACTTCTGGTTTTCTAAGCCTTATACATTTTGATCCTAGCTACTGAGAAACAAACTAAAGTTTTTAAGGGTGTTCTAACGCGGTGACTTCCTGGGAATTTCTTAATCTGAAGCATGTTTTGGTGCATGGCTATAAATGGGAGAGCACATAATGTGCGATGTTACTTTATGCTGCAATTTGGTTGCTGAGTTGGAAGCTCATTTAGGGCCTTGTAAGCAAAGTTGTCAAGCTTGGATCACCTGTGCTTTAACTTGTCCTTATGCACGGAGGGGGTGGAGGGGAAGCTTCATTTTAAACTCAGCTTCCCCTTTTACTTCTCCTGTGTAGTATCAAGGCTTTTCTGTCTAAATGTTCCAGTTTATACCACTTTATGGCTAGGTGAAAATCTGCAAAGATTAACTCGATTGCTGGGCTGCTGCTCAAGGTCTTGAGGCTTTGTTTGAATAAGAGGAAAAAAAAAAGAATTGCAACACTTCAAAGATATGGTCCAACCCCTCCCCATCCAGCAGACTGTAAAATCTCAGCAAACTGTTTTTATTGACACTAGGACTGTTTTGGTTTAATTTAAATCTCCTTAGATCAATTGCAGCTAAACTGAACTACATTATTTTGGAAACTCAGACTGCTGCATGGGTTAGCATCTGCTTATGCAATTGGCACCAACTCTGTTGCAACAGTAGGTCACCAACTGGTGTGAGGGCTTGATTAAGCTCTTGACTCTTCTGCTTCCACTTTCTTATCTCTAAAATGGGGACAACAGCATTTTCTAAAGCCCTTTTAAAGGGGAGTTGGCCACATTAGTCACCATGTATGTATTCAGATAGGAAGGAAGCCTAATCTGCTATTATAGATTATTCCAGTTTCTTAATTTCAGCTGATGCAACGTAAAAGTTGAAATACTTTTTTTTTTTTCTCCAACCAAGAGAAAGTGTGTTATAAGCATATTGGAACAGAAGCCCTCAGAATTAAGCTGTATTAATGAAAGCTACGAAATTGTCTGATAGGTTTTATTTCTGAATGAGAGTAAACAGAGGCCAAAGAAAAGCTGGAGCACTCAGCATCTGCAGAACAGCTGCAGTTCTCATGCAGCAGTAACCTTTAGTTAATTTGTCTTCAAAACATGTCTGTGTGGAACTTGGGAAAGTGAAAAGGAAACAGTTTTATAATTGTATTAATCACAAGAGGAAGGGAATGCTGGTAAAGCACTGAATATGCTTTTCATCAAAATAGTTTATTAATTAGTTCATTAAACTGGAATCTAGTCCTGAAATTAATAGGGGAAAAATCCGTATCGACTGTTAAATTCTGTAGTCGTGATCTGTCAAAGCCACCAGCTGCTTTTTCAAAACAGTTGGTGTTTATGTCCACTGCCCATAAGTGGAAAGGAAAAATTAAGTTAAGCAACATTAGTTCATTCAAGCGTAGGATGTGCAAGTATCACAAATAGGTAAGCTTCAGTGTTCAATTCTGCAATGACAAAGTAGTTCCAGTTAACTAATTTGCTGAATTATGAGTTTCGCTTATTATTTAACTCTGCAGAAAGCCACAAAAAGGAAATAACCTTGTTGATCTCTTTCCATTAATATCCCTCACATTGTTTGTCCTATGAATTATGACTTATAGGAAAATTAACTGTCCATGCTATACATCATACACCAGCAAATCTTAAACAGTGCATGCTGTAAAAATATTGACATGCCTCCAAGAGGTTAATACCCCTACAAATTAGAACTTTTTTTCCAGAGGAAACAGTAACACCTATTTGTACTGCAGAATGGAGCAGAGTTCCATTTGAACAAATTATTTTTTTTTTAATGGGCTCTTACCACCTAAGTCTCACTTGACTTCACGTTTCATCCTAAAATAAAAACTATTCAAAAAGTTGAGGGTTTATTGCAGTATTCATTCATTCTCTCATTACAATTGTTACCCTTAGTCTTAATTTTCTGGGCCAGGAGGTCATTAATAAAGCATGCTGTTAGCTAGCTGTTGTGGCAAAGGGAAAGCAGCAGGACAGCAAGGGTTGGTAGTGGGGAGGAACTTAATTTAACTGTAATGGTTCAATTTCCCAAAAAAACCTCAAAATTCACCAGGTAGCAGCTTATGACTGTTTGATCTCTGAGCTTTGTGGCTTTAAATTCTTCTGGGCTTTCTCACAAGGGCTTGATTGCATGCTCAATTTCATTTCCAAGAGTGAAAACTGCCCATGTAGCCAGGCGAGAGTTTATTATTATTACACACTTAAGATAAATAAACAGCAATAAATACTTCCAAAGACCTGACTACTCACAGCTTTTCTGTCAAGTCCCATGAGCAATGCTGGCTTGGGCTCAGCTTACCTTGGGGAGGAGGAAGGGGTGGGTGTGTGCTTCGGGCCAGCCTTGTCTGGGCTGAGCATCCTTTTGTGGCCTTATTCTTGAATTTACTGCCTGAAAACTGAAGCCTCAGACTTGGGCATTCCTTTCAGTAGAGGTAGTTTGGGAAAGCACTGGGGAGTTTCCATGAGGATAGAGCAAAAGGAAAAACACAGAACTTGGTGCAGGCTGTGAAATCAATAAGCGTTATCCAAATCCCAGCTGGGCAGAGTACAACAGGTTTCCACAAACATACATGTACACAGTGGGGATTTTTTAGAAAATTCTTATGTGTCTTTTGACCAAAAATTTCTCAAACTGCCTATTTTTAAAAGACTGTTGGTAAAACAGAGAAAGCTGCAAGGATGTGTAACTCTTGCTGTGCTTTTTACAAAACAAAAGAGCAAAGACCTCCCCTTCCTCGCTCCCCCGCCCAGTTGGGTAGTGTTTCTGCTGCAAGCCTTGATTAGTGGTCTGTTTCTGTTATCAGCTGGAATATTTTCACGCAAAATTTGCCTCATCTGAAGAGGATAGCTCTTGTGTTACGTCTACAGCTACAGACATAAACAGCCATCTGTAAACCTTCAGGAGAGCAGCACTTTATACGAGAAACAAGCTCAAATTATCATTCCAAAATCACTCATCTTGACTCTTAAATGCGGCCTTAAAATGAGGCTCCACAAAATCAGTAGGGCAACGTGTTCACTTTGTGGAACACTAGTGGACTCAGTAAAGGAAACAACATGTATTTTATGATGCTTGAGCTTTATTTTAAACTCTTGTCAGAAGTTTGCCAGGAAAAGATATAAATCAAACCGGTGCCGCAAAAGTTTTGGTGTTCCGTTTATCAGTACGGTTGTTTCTTTCCGCGTAATTTGTTTTACTCTTTAGCATTTATCTCTTGCGGGCTCTGCATCGTGTCAATCCTTGAGAAAGAACTCCTGCATGCCCTTGAATGGTGCCACAGAACACGGTGGAGTTGTTTACTCTTCCCCACAACTTCTGTCTGAAGAACTCATCTCTTACTAAGAGATGATTTTACTGTAATGTGCTTCCTGATGTATTATAATGAGGATTTAGGATGCAAAACCTTACCTGTAACACCACATTGTAGAAATATTTACACTAAACTAAGCCAACCACTGTTACACTGGATCTTGGTTTAGACAGCGAGGTTCATCTACACTACCATGCTGAATGCTTTGATTAAACACTCTTGTGTAGGCTCAGAACCTGTGCGAATTTACAGCTTAACCTCACTCATGCCCAGGTTTTTTTGTTTTGTTCTTAAACCAACACTGGGTTTTGGTTTAAATGGCTTTTGTCTGTGGTCTTGCATTGTAGTTTCTGATGTGGTACAAAGTGAAGCAATGCTATCTCCTCTCAGCTTTTATTTTTGCAGTACGAGTCGTTTTGGCTGACCCTGAATAGTCTCCTCATTCCTGTAGCCCTTGTCTGCCTCTGTTCCCATTTCTTGAAGGTGGGTGACCAGAATTACAGAAATCACCCCAGCTAAGCTTCCCCAGTGCTTTGCAGAATGACAGCAAGACATCAGGAAAGGGATTTCAAACATTTAGCTGCTCTGTGAAGTTCTCCCCTTTTTGTTTTTATTCATGTGCCTCTGTTGAGATGCCCGAGCTGTATGAGTGGACTGAGATGTAACGAAAAGGATGTATTCCCCTTGCATTTACTGCTGTAGGTGATGACAGCACTTTAATGTCAGAGAACGGGAAAGGAGAGACAGAATAAATCGCAGTGAGTGATAAGGACATCTTAAAGCTGCCTTTAAAAATACCCAATTTTTGCACCATGGTTTTTAATTGAGATATGTTACCCTTGAAACTAAAGCAGTAACGATTTCGTGTATGGTTGGCCAGGACTGTTTGCAGACCTCTAAAATCAGCTGAGCAATAAAAGGTTGCTTATGTTGAAGGCATGTAGAAGTCTTTAATGTCACCAGGGTACAGGGTGCCCGAGTATATAGGTGATATGAGAGGTCTGGTGCCATCCTTGCTAGTGTCTGAAATGATGCCAGTAAATGACTCTCAAAGATAGAGCTAGTGTGCCAGCTGATTGCGCTGGCATTGCTTTTTTTAAGCTTACAGCACTGCTGGGGCTTATCACAACCCAGGTGCTATGTGTATAAGACCTTATCTTCTCTAAATAAAATTGATGACAAAGCCTATATTGCTTTCAAGGGCAATGAGGTCCAATTTCAAGACAGAGAAGTTCTGGAACTTTCCTCTTACTTCAGGCTAATTGAAGGGTAGATTCAGGACATAGCATAGACTGAAGGAGGAAGTTGTGGAAATTAGATAAATGTGAAGTTGTATTTTGCTAGCCTGATCTCTCTTGTGGAAGGATATAATTTAGCTAAGTCAGATGGTTTTCCTGGAATTAGTGTTTTTCTATTAATTTTCAGATCCTGCAGAAATTAGGAAGCTAGGAGGGTTAAGTGGTACATTTGTTCCCCGCCCACTTGTTTGTCCCACAGGAGATAATTCTCTCGTCATGTCAATGGTGATTATTTCCCAGGATATTTTCCATTAACTTTAAAACTCTCAGCCCTTGTTCTCCATGCCAAGGGACAAAACAACAAAAACAAACCGAAAAAGAGTGCACATGCATCTTGGGAAGCATGATGTCCTCAGGCAAGCTCTCTCGATTAGGTTTATTACTCAGCTGTAACTTTCCATGCAAATCTCACTAATACAAATACATTTGGTGAAGCTGGTGGGAATGAAGAGGCGATGGTGCTAGTTCCCAGTGTTGGTGGAGCAAGGGGTCTTGCAGGACATTACGGCAATCTTCGTTTCTTCAAGTAGAAGCAACCCTAAGGATGTGCTGTAGCTATAGTGGAATTTGTTGCAGTGATCAGCATTTCCATCTGTATGAACAACTAAAGTGGTGGACACGTGAATGTCGGGTTTTAATTGATGGGGGGAAGGGGATGAGAGAGGCAGGGGGATGGAGGAGAAAGGAATATTCAGTATAGCTAACGCTGGCACTAGAGACGTGCCCAAGATATTTGTCCTCGCTTCTTCTGTATCCTGTTTCATCCTGCTCATGCTTGGTCTAATTTTTGATCGTATTTCCAAGCAGGGAATAGCTGGCACAATTATTTACCTTCTCTATTCCCAAGCAATAATATGGAATTAATTTGACGGTAGACTCACAAATTGTTTCCACTGGACTCTATCCTGAGGCCTCCAGACTCATAAATATTAGCCACAATTAAATTTTTATGAGACTTTCAGGTTCAAGCAAGTACAAAGATGGTTCTTTTCGTCTCCTCTAAATTCATGATTTATTGCATGGCCTTCAGATAACAAGCTAAAGCCAGGGTAGAGAATGTATCTTCAAATTTTGCGTGTAAAAACCTTTTCCCCCCCTTCTTGTCTCTGACTGATTAGAGCTATTTCTGGTTAATAAATTGAGATTGTGCTTCAAGAGCATGATTTGTTCTGCCCAATACAGGTTAATTAACAGATTGCTTTTCTGAAGGATCACTTAGTCTGATTAAATTCGAAAAATAAGAAAACAAATAAGGACTTAAGAGTGAAATAACAAGTGTGCCTATCGGTGGCAGGTGTGCATTCTCTGCCCTGGTTCTTTTTGCCAACTGGGAAGGACATAGACTAAGAGAACGTGGTGGCAACAAGAGACGCTAGTGCCTGTAGTAGTGTCTTTAGGGAGAATACCCTTTGCAGGTTAAACAAATTATTTCCTCTCTTCACTGTGTTGTCAGCGTCAGCAGTTATGGATTAAGAAAGCTTGATGCTTGGTCCTTGTTACAGATTTTAGCTTTTTAATATTGTTCCCCCCCAACACTTGCAGAAAGGTAAAACAAAACCCAGGAAGTGCTGAGACTTAAGGTTTCACTCTGTTCCTTTTGAGACTTAGTCCCCTGAAGAGCTTCCCGCATTATTTAACATGCGTAATTCGTGGTGTGTTAAAATAATAATGCCAGAGGGGGGAAAAAATTGCTGTCATCAGTGCCTGGGAGAAGGTGGGGAAAACTCCTTTCCACTTTGCAGAATAGAAAGAAGGTTTCTTCTGCAAGGTCAGGATGGATTTTTAGGCAAGTAGCCTAAAAAAGGTAGGGACCTGTGACAGTCTTACCTCCTCAGTTTTATTTATGATGGCATTGTATCCAAGCACAAGTGCTTTTGAAGAACTTCGCTCACAACTTTTCTTGAAAGTCCTGGTTATGCAGTGGTACGCTAACCCATAGCAAGGATGCTCTTTAAATTCTCTGCACATGCAGGTTATTCGGGGATTGGGTAGCGTGAATTTTAAAAAGCACCTGGTGCAAATAGGAATTAATCGGCTTATCCAACAAACTCTCTTTCGCAGCGATATCTCAGAGCTCACTGTTGAGCAGTTCCACTTTGCTTTGGGATATTTGTGTCCTTCCTCAGTTTGGAGCACTTAAATAAGCCTCAGGTGAAGCTTTCTCAGAACTACACCAAACAGTGAATATTTTCCAGCGTAAAAAGTTGTGTATAGGGTTAAGATGTGAATGCTTTCTAGTCCCTCTTCAAGCTCAGTCATGTTTTTCGCAGGACATACACAGGCTTTCATTACAGCAGAGTGGTACAGTCGTGTAGTCAAGAGTATTTCCCTCTGTAGAGAAAATGTAGACCCATATAAAAAGCCCTCTGAGCGTGCTGTATTCTGAACTAACAGGCACAAATGATGTCTGGTTTGCTGTCCTGTTACATAACAAAGCTATGCAAAGTGCAAACCAGGCATGTATTTACGTGAAATATCAGGCTTAGATGTAGGGACAGCTCTGTATGAAGTGGCGTGTGCTGGAGGCTCGGGTAGGGAAGAAGAGGTATGCTTAGATGGAAGTCCAAGTTGCTGACAGACTGAAGCTGAGTGTGATGAAGGGAAAGCAGTAGTGTCTTGGTTCTGTAATTCATTTTTGCATTGAGAAGCACCGTTGCATGAACAGCATGAAACACTGAGAAGTTGGCTGGATAAATGAAGAATCAACAAGGTTAGCTAAACTTTCTCCGCAGAGCAAGTCCAATCTTGTTTTTTAATCTTTTGGATAAAATGTGGTATCTGCAGTGCATTTGACCTATATATGTATGTTGCTGGTTTGTGTGCTAAGATACCAGTGAATCATTTAAAGTTACTCTTAACAAATTGAATAACTTTTATAACTGCCTTGTTAAAAAAAAATAACCACTGTTGAAGCAGTTAAAAAGAAGAGTTGAGAACTTAAAGAAGTTTTCCTCTCTCTAAAGTCTGTGGAAAACTGACAAGATAACATTCTATTTGCTGTATCGGTAGGAGTGTGAAAATACCATTTCATTCTGGATTAGATCTTGCTATTGCTGGAAAGAAAACCCTTCCCTGAAGTATGTAGACCCATATTTTGCCAGGATTTTTTTTTTTTTCCCAAGTGGGAATTTTCAAAACTTTGCCCTTTGATAGAAACTGTATTTTAAGATTAAACAGTTGATTGAAAAATGCAAAATATGTTTTTACTTGCAATAGCACTTAATCAACCATTTCATAAATGCGGTATATGACAGCAAGGGGCAACATTCTCCCCTGCTATTTGTAGTTGATCTATGTAGGAATGTAAACACTGGGACTAACACTTGCTTTCCAGGGTTTGATTTTATTTTTGTTCTAGTTGAATTCGTAGATAAGGGGGAAGGGAACCTGTACACCCATATTGATCTCTCTGGCTTTTTGCGTGATGTTCATGTAGGCTTTTCGTTAGGTTTACTCTTTCATCTGTCAACACCAACTATGAGTGTTGTGGGGTTTTTCTTCTTTTAGAAGTTATTTCCTCAGTGACTATTTCCTATTTTTTGTCTCAATTTCGACGTTGGCCTTGTGATGGGTGGTTACTGGCCATACATAACCCCATTGTGCTATTAGAAAGGAGTTGTTTCTGCTTCAGATTTTACATTTTATAAGAGACTGTATAATTTCTAGGGTTAGCAAGAGTCTTGGAGAACCTCCCAACTCTTAGCGTAGGGCAGCTGGGAAGCAATGCCATGCACAGCAGTTGAATCAACTGCAGATCCACTCTGATGTGCTCGGTTAATGGGGAATCAGACTTGTGTAGTCAACTCATGGTCCTCTTTCATCAAGGTGGAGTTGATTCAATCCCACCATCTTTCTCTAATGCAGGTGCTGCTGACTCATATCCTGCACCGCTTGCCCCAACCGCCTTCCAGCTCGACCCTCTGCATAGATCAGTGAAACTTTCACGGGTTAGCAAGACACACACGGGTGTTGCCCGTTAGACCCAGACAATACGGTTCACTTGTCTTATTTTTCTTTCTACAAAAAAGGTCACAGACCGGTGCTCACAGAAGTGAAGGAGGAAATCCAGGACTCAGCTGAAAGACTTCTTTTTACATCTGGCATGGTTCTTGTCCTGACAAACATGGAATTCATATTGTGAACACAGATAATGCTGAGAGGGAAATGAAAGGTCAGCTATCCCGAGTCCTGCTGGTTAGCACAGTCCTGCAGAGACTGTCAAGTGGCTAAGGCAGCCTGAAAGGCTTGTTGGCTTGGCCCGGCACACTGGCCCTGGTTGGATGCCAGCATGTTTCAGGCAGCTGGGAACTCAGAGTCCAAGTGAGCAATCAGGATAAGCCTGTCATTACACTAGAGACAGGGGTGGAAAAAAAAGGATGGCGGGAGCAACAAGACTCTGCTTTTCTGGTGAATTTGGGCTGCTCTGGAGGGGTGGATAGTTACTACCATCCTTTCCTGAGAATTCCTGATCACATACTGAATGTGCCAGGTGCTGCGCGGCTGGCAGAAATACGCGTGGCCAGACAGGGTGCCACTGTTCTGAATTCTAGGCTGTGGGGTTTTTTGTTTTCTAATCCACAAAGGATTTATTTTTTTTTTTCCCCTACAAGAAGCAATGAGCTTTAATTTCTCTGTGCACAAACACATGTATAGCAGCCCTCCTGAAGATGATATTGGAATAGCTGCTCTTTCTGCTGCCTTGATGAAATCATTTAACCTTATGTGTATTCTCTCGCCTTTCTGCAGCTCTGCCTCGTCGTGTCCTTGGCTACCAAAGTGAGCATCGTGCCATAGCAAGATTTTCTTAGCAGTAGTGGAGCTGTCTTTGGGCTGGGAAGAGGCAAAATATTTTAGTATCAAGAATGTATAGGCTCATATGAAGGTTTTGGAGAGCTCAAACAGAAAATTTTAATAAATCATTACATGTATACACCTCATATATCTAGACATGACAAGTAATTGGGGGAAAGAAAGTTTCGTTGAGTTTTATTCATTGGTAAAAACATTAGTTGCATAGTTGGCTTCTCTTTCCCTTTCCTTACTCAAACCCCAAGCTGCCAAGATACTTTAGTGAGGAAAATATTTTCTCTGATGCACAGTATCCTCCATTCAGTCAGGACACATTGCGGGGGGAGCTGAGAGGGAAAGCAGTTGGCTTTAAATATATTTTTTCATTTTTTTCTTTTTTCTTTCTCTAACTTCTATAACCCAAGACACACAAAGTTATTCAATAGCTGAGCTATGACAACAGTCAGCCAGGATTTATTTTCCTAGTTTGACTCTGAATCTACTGCTTTTGATCTAGGTAGAAAATTCTTAAAAATTTGAACTGTGCATGTGAAATAGCTTCTGCTGCTTTTAATACGCAAGCACGATGTCAAAGTGCAATATGCCAACGGGGCAGGGAATTTCTGGCCATGGTGACTGTGTTGCCTGTCTGCATGACAAGTCTGAGGAAGTTGTTTTGTCAATCCAGCTGTGACCACCCACAGACTTCTTTCCTGAAAGGGATACTGACTGAGAGGGTTTCTTTTCTCTTTATTTACATGTAACCCTGAGCCAGTATTATCTAGGTCAGCAGAACTTTGTAATGTGCATCTGACCTGAGAGTCTTAACATGTGACTCAATTTTTTTTATTGCTGGAAATATAAACATTAACAATTAAATATGTTTTGATTGCATTTAAAAATCTGATTATTATAAACAGCAGATTGCTACTGTAACTTTATAGCTGGAGCCAGAAAAGCCAGATAACTGCAAAAACAAGTAGAAAGGCGTGCAATTTGCATGGCATGGATTTTTAATTTTTTTTTTATTCTTAAAGTAATTTAGGAGTTACTTTAAACCTTTTCTTGAGGGTTTTTTTTTTTTTAAAGCCATGAAAAAATGTCCATACAGCTTCTTGTACCTATTTGTTTTGCTCTCTTGCTGCTGCATTTGTTTAAAACTAAAATCTGCTTCAAGATGAGCAGCAGTATAGAGTTTCATCTGATAATTACAAATGTAAACCTTATTACCCTGGACA
Source organism: Pterocles orientalis (assembly GCA_011057875.1). Lineage (NCBI taxonomy): Eukaryota > Metazoa > Chordata > Aves > Pterocliformes > Pteroclidae > Pterocles > Pterocles orientalis. The sequence goes on from WKFP01014686.1 coordinate 197,551, forward strand.
ATTTTAATATGATTGGCTAAATTATCAGTATTGTATGTACCCATAATTAGATAACTACTCCACAGTTTTCTGGTTTCTTCAAATTTTATAAAGGACTTGGATGTCAGTGTGAAAAGAGGTTGCTGTTGAAGCTTTATTCCTTGTGGGAAGGTCTTTAAAGTACTTGTAATTCTCAGTGATTTTTCTCTGCATGAAACGTTTACATCCTTAATAAAAGAACTTGAGAAAGAAGCAAAATTACTCCATGTTCCTTCAGAGTGAGGACAAAGCCTAGGAGTCCTGAAAGGATGCATCAGTTATTGCTCTAATAGACTGCTTTTGGACCAGCAGCCAGCTGTGATTGTCCTTTATGTACATGGTAATGCTTTGAGGGCAGAATGAAAGCCACTGGTTCTGATTTCAGCCTTAATAGTTCAATTACATCCCCTTTCTTAGGGAGAAACACTTGGGGTTTGCAGAAGAGATTAATTCATGCTACTGGGAGAAGCTTAAAACTACCATTAGACTGATGTGTCAGCTCTCCAGGGAATGCTTTGAGTGACATGGGGGGCTTCAGTCTTGGCACTGAGCAATATCTGGCTGTTCTTTTAATGCGTAGCAGGGTGCCTGTGGGGCAGGATCTGTTGCTTCAGTTTATATAGCCTGTTTATTGTGTCTGTAGCCTGGCCTATCTGTCTGTCTGGCCATAAGTACCCCAGAAATCCTTTTTCTTTCCTGTTGCTCATTGTTATCAGACCCAGTTAATCCTTATTAAAGTATCTAAGATTTCACACCAAATATGAAGTTATTCCTATTTGATATGCAAAACCTGTATCACCGCTTTCTTGCAGTCCTTACCTGTTAGAATAACATCGCTAACCACGTGTGGATCCATGCACCAGTACGCGATGAGGGCCACCCAGCTGGAAAGCTGGAAAGGACCTGGGGATACTGGTGAGGCCACACCTGGAGTGCTGGGCCCAGTTTTGAGCTCCCCAATACGAGAGAGACATGAGGCATGCCAGAGAGAGTCCAGCAAGGAGTCACAAAGATGGTAAAGGGGCGGGAGGATGCTCTAGTCCTCCTATGAAGAAAGGCTGAGAGAGCTGGGACTGTTCTTCTTGGAAAAGTCCAGGGGGCTCTAATAAATGTATATAAATAGCTGAAGGGAGGGTGTAAAGGAATATTTTCTTCTTTTCCTAGAAAGAAAATGAAGCGTTGTGCACTCGTTCATGCTTACAAAGGCCGAAGGTGGTAGTTCTGTCTCATTTTTTCCTTCTAGCCAAGAAGCCAAAGTAAAATGGCATATTCCACGTTCCTAGTGATGCTAAAGCTCACTTGTAGCCAGTTTCCAATGTGCTCGTTCCCTTAGTTATATATGACTTCTCCAGGGACTAAATGTCATTCTGTTGTGATCCATTTTCCGTTGCGGTGGTATTGATCGAATTTCAAACTTCACCATCCCTCCTGCTAATACAAGGACAGCTAAGATGGGGCTGCTGCCTATTGCAAGCTTTTAAGCCACCATAGAGACTTGCCCTAGCGAACCTTGATAGACCAGCAGAAAAAAACAATTTGAATAAATGTATGTGGTTTCCCAATTTGGGATAACCTTGCTGCTGTTCTGCCCTTGCCCCCAGCAGAAAATGGAGAAGTAGCATACATAGACATAGGAACATAGCTGTAACACCTGTGTGGGTCTATGGCTTCTCCTCGCTATTTTCATATTTATTTTGAGGACTTTGCAGTCCTACTGTTACTCATATAGAGGGGATGCAAGTGCCATGTGCCCAAAGCATCCGAGAGAAACTCCCCTCCTTTGCCCAAAGGAAATTTAACTAGTTCTTGTGATATCTGATAAAATCTTGAGTGAAGCTGGTCATCAGAGGGTTAATAAAAATGTCACCAAGCCCAGGAAACACAAGGAGGTTTGTCTGTGGGGAAGTACCTGCGAATGGAGCAAATTGTGTTCATGTCATCAGATGGATTAGTTTTCTGTGTGTCCTGAATCTCCCTCTGCCATTGCAAGTCTGTTTACTTTCAGCAATAGCTCCAGGGACTCTAGATCATCTTTTCCTTTTTCATTTGCCAAAGTGCAGCATTGGGCTGGTGGGGAGTGAGGGAGGAGAGGAGGTTTGATTCCTGTGAGGCAAAAATCGTTTGAAAGGAAGGTCCTGCCTTTATCAGTACCAACCGTCATGCGGTGGGGTTTAAGGCAATTAATTCCAAGTTTGTCAACTATTTTTAGCTTTTCAATTTGTGCATACTTGAAAAAGGTGTTTTCCAAATGACTTATTTCAAGACATTAAGAACACTTGCACCACCTACCCTCTTCTTCCTCTCCCTCCTTGCCCCCCCTGTTTTCCCATTCAAAAGCTGCTTTTTTTTTTTTTTTCTTAGAGCAAATTTTCTGTAGTTTAAGAAGTCCAGCACAGGCAACCTGAGGCATTCTGTATTCTAGGAAATTAAAATAAAGGCATCTCTGACATTGTCTAACAGATTCGCCAAGCAAAAAAAAAAAAACATATTTGCTGTTCGGTTGTATAGTGTCCACTCACATTGTTTGCTGAAGCCAAAATATTTGATTATTTCAGTATGGGCAAAAGTTACGCTGCCTGGAAAGCAGCTACGTGTTTCCCACTGCACCAAAGCTATCTGAGCGTGTTTTGTGACCATCTTTGTTCCTGCAGCTGGGGTGCGTACAGTGCATTCGGGCTTATTGCAGGCATAAAGAGACTTAAAAGACTGTAGATAGCAGAGAATCGTGTGCTAATAGCAGATAGCTGTGTGCAAACAGGGACAGGAAGAGGGTGGCAGCTTTGGCTGCGGAGAATTTGTGATTCTCTGTATGAAAGTGTTTCTCCAACTTGGAGAGCTGGCCGTCTCTACCCCCAAATGTGAACTGTCTGGGTGTGAAGGGCTTGCTCAGTCCAGCAGCTTCTTCCCCTTGGGTCTGGGCCCCCTTCACACCTCCAGACCTCAAACGTTGGCGGGTGGAAATGGAACTGTACAGACTGGGGAAACTGAGCTCATCAGCTCAGCCCGAAGGTGGAGTAACGCGATGAGATAATGGCCCAGTGACAGTGGAAACAGATACTTCGGTGCGTCTCTGACATCAGTTGCTCTGTGAGGAAATAACAATAAAAGAAAAAAAGTCCAAGTGCACTGCTAGCATGGAAAATAACCGGAGAAGTGGTGTGTGATGGAACATTTAGTGCAGCTTTGCGGGGCTGTGGAAGAAGTCAAGGAATCTTTTTGGGGATAATCGATGACAGATTGTGTCTGTCAGGTCCTTTGGATGGCCTTTGGGGCTTTTAGGAAGTTCATCTGCAGACCATCGTGGAAATGAATGAAGTTACTTTGGTCTTGACTCAGATGAACTCTTGTGATCCATTGTAGCTGCCTCAAATACTATTTTTTTTTTTGGAAGGGGATGGCGTTGTGTGTTTACTTGCCTGCTCTCAACCTGCTCATTTTAGGGCTACTTCTGACTTCAGCACTACTGTCTTATGACACATACCTGCCTCGGTGAGAACTCCTCTCTATATCCTCTTCTATCCAGAGCCTGGAGGCTATGGAAAGACACAGCATGAAAGTTCTGCTCACACATTGAGTTTACCAGGAGAAAAATCTGGTTCTGTACCTTCGTTCACTTTCAATGCTTTTCCTTTTATCTTCTGTAATAGCTTGCGTGTTGAAAGTGCATTTTTAATTAAATTGTTTGCATCTTGTATATGCACAATACATTCACTTTGATGGCATTTTTATTACAGTAGGAGGGTGGTGATATGTAATAAGTCTCAAGAATAATTAAAACCTGTGTTAACTTGTGTATGTTTTCAGTAGCGACTGAACTTTGTGTTCAGTCTCTGCTGGGTCCAAGAGCAGATCTTAATCAAGAAGGAAGGAAGGGGTGACGAGGGAAGGAAGACTTGGTTGTAGGTACCTCTATAAGTTCTTGCTAGTTCAAGATAAACCTCACCTGTCACGTTTATTTAAAAAAAGAAATTATATTGCCTCCAGTTTTAGGTATTTAGCTCAAAATAGTTTTTTGTGTTCAACATTTTTTGAGGAAGAAACACGGAAGGAGGGGTAATGGTATGAATCAGCTATTAGAGATACCTTCACCTCTCCTGTACATGGATGTAGCCTCAGTTTTGTTCGGACAACCTTGGTTTACACCAAAGGGAAAAAAACTGAGTAACCTGAGAAGGTTTTAACTGCAGCATGATGTGACAGAGCAAAGATTTAAATACTTAGGGATTTCTAGGAGACAATATGATAAATTGCTTTTCTCTTTCACTTTGAGGAGGTACAAATACATATCAGAATTGGCAAGATGCCTGATTTTGATCTGAAACTTTGACTTTCTGCACTAGTCATGAAGTTTTTTTTTTAATTAATGCGTTTTCTACAGTCTAGTTTTGGAAAGGCAGGGGAGGTGAGGTCTTCCAAGTGCCTTTTTACAAAAGGTGAAGATGGTTAATAATTCTTGAGCACCCAAAGACCTGAACAGATGTTTAAAAATGGACTTGCTGAATCTGTGGAAATGCCAATATCTATACTTGCTTCCCTAAAGCATTGTAAATAAGGGCTTTGAAGCATGGCACACTAGATTCAAAGATGGGATAAGAAAGGGGCCTGATTCGAGGACAATGATTAGAGTCCTGTTACATGAAATACTTTGGAAAAATGTTAATTTGCCTGGCTTTGCCAAAAAGTAAGGTTTTACGTTTCCTTGTAGATGGTTTGACTTTGCCAGGGACAGCAGGTGAATTAGCATTAATCACACGAGCGTTGCCAAGGATGCTATGACGTTCTGCTCATACCCAAGTCAAGCTGAGGCATGTACCAGTGTTTTGAAATGGATAGTAGTTCTGAAGATGTCCGTAATATTAAACCAAATTCAAGAACTGCACTGGAGGTTAAATGCTAGTTCAGTCTGGAGGAGTGTGTTTGGTCTCTGGAAGAGATCCATTTGGGTTAAACTGGTAAATCAAGTAAAAGCTTATCTAATTAAAACCCCCTATTTAAACATCAGAGCACCTGCACTGCTTTTTCTTAGGTGCAGCAAGTTTTTAATGTTTCATAGAATTATTGTTAGTGAATATACGAGGCTAGCCTTCACAAAAAAATGTGATTATTTTGAAAGTATGAACAAAGGGGGAAACCCTGAGAGGGACAGACACATTTCTTTTTCAGGATTTTCCAAGAATGACTGAATTGTTTTCTTCCAGGTTGTGTCAAATGCTGCTGGACAGGGGGTTGCCATCACTGGGAATAATACTTTCAACAACTGGAATTGGCCTAACGCTGTGATCTTTGCTGCTACTGTGATCACTACAATTGGTAAGTATTTATTATATCGACTTCCCTAACTGTAGTTCTCTGTATGCTCTAGTGTATTTGTACTCTTCCATTTATGTGTGTCAAGCTACTCAGTGCATAAAATCACCAGGGCTGGAGTTGCCTAGAGTATGCATTCACCCACAGGCTCATAGAGGAAAAAAAAAAAGTTTTTGACCCTTTCTCCATGGGTGTACAGAAGAGAAATGTGTGTTTTTCCAATAAGTAACAAGGTGCTGTTGGGGACGACTGGTGTCATTTCAGTTCTATTAATTCCTGCACTTAAATTTCCAACTCATAAAATCCCAAAACAAAAGCATCACAAAACATTCAGTTAAGCTAATATTAAAGCACGTGCATATGGAGGTTTTGTCTAGCTGTCCTGTTGCTCACGGGCATTGTTCTTGGCTCACAAAACAATCTGAACTTATCTTTGCTACATGGTATTGCTGCAACTTTGCTTCACCTATAATGGAAAAAGAACAGGAGTGCAAAATAAATAGAGAAGGCTGCAGGTATAGAAAAAGGAAGTCTTGCTGTTAAACCATATGTAGTACAGTGGTTTTCTTTATTACTTAAAATTCATGATAACCAGGTTTTATGGTATAATTTACGACAAAAAGTTGAAGTTGGGAATACACCTAAATAAGAAAGCTGTGGCAGAAGTTCAGAAAATAGGTTGCTGATTTTAGAGCCTGAGTTTGTAATGCCCTGTTGGGTTTTGTGACCAGCAAAGAATTAAATTCCATCGAAATACCTTACTGTGTCACAACTCACCTTGCTCTTAACTCAGAAACTCGCCCTGGAAAGGTCACAAGTTGAATGGGTATAACGGATCTTTCACATGGAAGCTAGCTTCAGGATGAATTTTGAGCTTTTATTCTATCAAAGTGATTCAATCAAGTTTTTAACTTTAACAAGCTTTTAGCAGTGCTGCTTAAGGTTGGGGAATCGTATTAGAAGTTTTGAGATGAGCTTTATTTCATATTTATCTTATCTTGTCAAGAAAAAAGATGCACAAAATCTAGGAAACACTTAAAATGCAGTAATCCTCTCAGCCTGCGTTAATGGAGTACACGTTTGCTAGCAGAGAATTGGGTGGCATCCAGATTCAGAAGATCAGCAGCTGCAGCAGACTAAAGCTCTTCTAGATGGTGAAGTAAGGAGCATCTGATACAGCAGAAGCCCACGCAATGTTGTTTTGTGCATGGGTTTTGAATTCTCTGCAACAAAAACAGACCGTGCACATGCTTATCTCTTGTAGGTTACGGAAATGTTTCTCCAAAGACACCCTCTGGGCGTCTCTTCTGCATATTTTATGGGCTCTTTGGAGTTCCTCTCTGCTTGACGTGGATCAGCGCTTTGGGGAAGTTCTTTGGAGGACGTGCCAAGAGGCTGGGCCAGTTTCTGACGAAAAGAGGAGTAAGCCTGGTAAGGCCCTCTCTTGTTTACCCCCATGCTGTGTATTTTTGATGCATGAATTGAACTTATAGCTCTTAATTTACCTGCTGAGCTTGGTAGTAAATGAACACTTGCACAAATATGAATTTTCCCAAATGGTGTTGCATAGAAATAACTGAAAAGGGGAAGGGGTCTGATATGTTAGATCTGCAAGAAGCAAAATGAGATCCTGTAGAAACCTTTAATACTAAATATAGATCTTTAAGCTTCTGTGGAGACATATATATATATATCCTTACCGTAGAAACCTGTAGGCTCCATTTCACAGAAATTCGGTGCAAGCTCCTTTGGCATGGAAATAAGCTGTCCTGCTTTGTTCCACCTGCTTCTGTGCTAGCACAGGTACTTCCTGCTGTGCAGTGAACCAGCTGGAAAACAAGTTACTGGTTTGTAGGGTTTTTTTTTTTGTTTGTGGCTTTTTCTTGTGTTTTTTTTGGTGGTGGTTTGGTTACCACTCCTACCCCCAAACCGTGAATTGTCTCAGTTCTAACTCTGCACAGAGATGGGAGGCAACGCAGGGCCATCGTGCCTGAAGGACAGTGGGACTGGCTTAGGTCTTGGTTTCAGAATCAGAGCAAGAACTTTCTTGGTTCAGCACTTGAGAGCAAAGTACGTGAAATGATGGTGAAATGTGTGTGTGTGCAGCTTTGTGCAGAGGTTACACCAGTGGCAAAGGGCAGGAGGCATAAATAGGAGAGAAGCATCTCAAACACTTCTGATCCTCTATACTCAAATGAATAAAAGAAGAATCAGAGGCACTGGCTGCTTTTTAGACTAGAGTTCTATGTCTGTATCCTATACCTGTTGAGAAAATATTGGGAACTCCTTAAACTTTTCAAGAGTGTGGAAGAAAACTATAAGGAAATAATCTTTTTTGAGCAAGTAGTTGTAAGAATAGTGAGTTCTGCATAAAGGAAAAAAAATAGTTGTGTGTTTACTTCAGTCAGTGACTTGTAATTATGGCTGATAAACTGTTTGCATAAAACTCTGAAATGTTTGATACTGTCAGATGATGCTTGATGCCACAGATGGGAAAAGAAAATTTGGAAATCTTTCTCAGACTTTTTTTTTTCTTCTTTCTTTACAGAGGAAAGCACAAATTACGTGCACAGCTATTTTCATTGTTTGGGGTGTCTTGGTCCATCTGGTTATTCCTCCTTTTGTCTTTATGGTGACTGAGGGATGGGATTACATTGAAGGCCTCTATTTCTCCTTCATCACTATCACCACCATAGGATTTGGAGACTTTGTTGCTGGTCAGTAATTGTATTTTATCTATTGTTTCACTACATGCATAGCGTGGCAATTCTGTTTCCAAACTCTTAATTCAAAAAGGTGATTTCTGGGCTTCTCTGAAACATTTTGCTGAATAGAAGATTCTGTTCAAGCTGGGTACTGATCCAATGGACTAGATCTGGTTCTTCAGTTGTGGTTTAGGTACCTAAGGCCTTTATTGGGCTAAGTCTGGAGCAGAGTTCTGGAGTTTGTAACTCTTGCAGGTGCCCCAGGTCCCTATTTCAGGCAAGGAGCGATCCTATCCACTGTGCATGTTGGAATGGACTCCAGTATGCAAAGCAGGGCGCAGAAGTACTGGGCAGTGCTCTCTGTGTAGTTGTCTAGAGCTAATCAACAGGAAATGCTGCATATACTGGTGTCTCCCTCCTAAATCCTGGCTTTCCCTGAAATCCACTGCCTTGTTCAGGGCTTTGGGGACGGCCCTGGCATGTGGAATTCTGAATCCTTGTCTCAAGGAGGGACCTATAGCCATACCTTAGTGGCAGGGAGAAGGCTTACAAGTTTCAAACAGGAAAAAAATTCCCTTTCATAGCTTAAAGAGAGGATAAATATGCTCATACTTTACATCGTAGTCTAGTGGTCAGGATACATGCAGCTAAGAAGTGGAAGACCTAGGATCAATTTTGCTGTCAGGGGGGTTTCAGATCCCCACTTACCACATCTTAGAGCAGTGTTCAAACAACTAGGCTCTGTTAGTGTAGTATTTCTAAGAATCATAACTTCAAACGTTTATCAGCTGTGGGTCCTCTTTCAGTAATGTTCTTGTTTTTGATTCTTTCTAGGTGTAAATCCAGATGCAAACTATCACGCCCTTTACAGATATTTTGTGGAGTTATGGATCTATCTGGGACTAGCTTGGCTTTCCCTCTTTGTTAACTGGAAGGTCAGTATGTTTGTGGAAGTCCACAAAGCCATCAAGAAACGGAGGAAAAAAAGAAAAGAGTCATTTGACAACCATCCTCGGTCTAAAAAGCCCCTTCAAATGGGTACCTCAAAGGATGTGAACATTTTTAGCTTCCTTTCAAAGAAGGAAGAGACCTACAATGATCTTATTAAGCAAATTGGGAAGAAGGCCTTGAAGACAAACAATGACAAAATTATTAAAGTAGAAAATGCCAAACAAAATATGCAGAATGCCTGTATAGATGCCCAAGTGACTTACACAAAGACAGAGTCATTTGAGTACGATGAGGCTTCCCTGGACATTCAAAATGGTCACGTACTGAGACCCCTGCATGATAAACGCATCGGAGACAGCCCTCTAGAAGGAACCATGTTCGTGAACCAGCTGGACAGGATTAGTGAAGAAGAAGGTGAAGTGTGGGACTCCAGAGACTATCGACCCTTAATATTTGAGAATGCCAATATAACATTTGTAAATGAAGAAGATGATGAAGAGGAAGGTATCTCAGATGATGAGGAAACGTCAAAATCCTCCATGGATGATAATCTTGCAGAGGAACCTGAAACTGCAAAAAAACTGGTAAAATTCCCATCCTCTGATGAATCTACCTTTACCAATAACGAGCTAGAACTTTCTGTGCCTTATGAACAACTGATGAATGAATATAACACAGTAAGCAATGCGAAGGCTGCGACGTGAAGCGTGTTTGACAATGGTTTTCTGAAAGTGGTCAGTGCATATTGAACAAATTAACAGAGCAAGGAGAAAAGCATGTTCTTGCAGCTTTTCCTGTCTCTCTGAAAACAAAAGCAAGTCCCCAACTAACAACCTCCAGTGTCCTTTTCCCATCCTGAGTTGGTTTCTGAGCCCATCAGCTTTGCTTATCTGAAAAACTTGTAAAATAACAGTTGATTTTGGAGTCCTGCTCCTTCTTGGGTTTTTATGGTTATTGAACAAAATAGAAAAGAAAAGACTAGTTAATACACTGGACCTGCTCTGCGTTCATGCATTTCATTGAGGAGTTAGTTTGGGTGTGTAACTATACTGTTGCAAAGAGACTGTTTTGGGCATCAAATATGTTCGGTTACTCCATTAGCCTTTCACCTCTGAAAACCTGGATTTGAATCCTGCTTTGATCACAAATGAAAGCAAAGGGTTTGCTTTTAGTTGCCCATTGTTGTTACCAGAAAATAATGGTGCGACCACTAGTTTTACTGAATGAGAAACTTTACATGCAACACCAGGACACACAGATCTGAGCTGAGGTGCGCTGGCAGACTGAGGAGGAAGCTTCTGAAACGTCTGTCTAGAATATGTCAGTGCTTGTCGAATTATAGTGGATTGTAATTTCATAAATAAGAGTCAAATTAAAAATTCCAATGGAACGGATTGAGAAGAAGCCCTCTAACAAGAAAGAATCATCTGGGATGAAGCTGCTAAACTGCACATCAGCCCCAGAGCTGCGAAAGTGACTGGAGGACCTATTGATCGAAGCGTGTATGAGCACAAGCAGGATGCAGTGAACTTTTTTAATGTTGAAAGTGTCCTTCCACTGTCCATTTCCTAGAGGAAATACTTGAATGAACCTTATACAGTATCTATGTACAGGTGAAGTTTTATTGACACTGGTCTTCTGAGGAAAAAAATCACCTTGGGAGGCACAGAGATTCTCCAAATGCCTGTCAGAAGGGACCTGGAGCGCTGCTGATGGTCCGCGCAGTGTGTTAGTCAGTATTGATGTTTGATGTTCCTCCCTGCCTTGGTACTTCGCACTAGACTTGAACGAGAGATGATTTTTTTGAAACAGTTGATTACCCTTTGCTTATTTGTTTTGTTTTAAAATGTGACCTGTGTGCATATACAATGGTTATTCTACCCCACTTTCCAGAAGGCTGGGTGGTGTCAAATCTTGGGCAAGCTGAGGTGTGATCGAGTGACTTAAGGCTGTAAGGAACTTCTTGAAAGGACCTTTGGCTCTAAGCTCCTGAAAGTATTATCTTTTGGCTTGAAGATGGGCTTCTCATTGAGGAGGAAGTATGTCTTTTCATAACATTTCTGCCCAAATTGTTTTGGCTACAAAGAAAATTACACCATGGTTTTATTTTTTTTTTTTTAATTTCTTTTGCCATATCTATGCGTTAGCCCTGACAACTCTTTCAAATGAGGCTCTTGATTGCGTGTTGGCAAAAGGTACTGACTTTGGTTGTATCCAATGTGCTTGGAACAGAAAATAGACCTTTGAACCTTAACATGTCAAGTTCTGTTGTTCTGTTTAGTTTTACAGTATTAAGTCATTCCAGTATGTCTGAAAGTTTCCCCAGTTAAAACAGTTAAAAGTTGTCCCAGTGTGATGCTGGCAGACTCACTAACTCTGTGAGAAGAGCTTATGGAATCTAGGCATGTCAATCTTGAATTACTAGCTATTTCTAATCACGGCAAATATTGGCTGCAGCTTCAGATGCTGGCCTCTTCCACAGAAGAAGGAGGACATACGGGAAACTGGCACTGAGGTGGGATAGCCTGTTGATGGGCAGTTTTGAAGTAATCTACTGTGAAACGAGGGACTGTCTTTACTAGTCTTTTTTTCATCATTTTCCACATATATGACATTTTTTCAAATAGAAAATGAACACAAGGCTAGGGCCCAGTGTTACACTGGCAAAAACGTTGAATTGACCTAATTGGATTTGGTAGTTAATCTGTATTTTATGATCATATCGCTGACGACAGTTTCTAATTTGAAATAAAATTTTATTATAGTACTGCTATTTGGAGCGGGGGTAGCTGGATGAATTTGACTTGTATCTGACAGGAAGGAGGGAAGAGGCCCTATCGAGAAGATTCTGATTTATTTCTAATAGACACCCTCATCGTTTTAAAATTACTCCAAGCCTTTCAAGCATTTCTGTCTCTCTGAAGGTTGTGGTTGACAGCTCTACCTTGTGAATGTAAGGAAATGCTAGGTAAGGCTACACGCATGATACGCAGGATGCTTGGGCAGCAAGTCTAGCCTTCTCTCTCTCTTTTTTTTTTTTTTTTTAACTTAAAAGAACATGAGAAAGCACTCCATATAGCTTCTATTGTCCTCCAACTTGTCTTCCATTATTGCTGCAAAGATCCAAGTTTTGGTGACAGAAAGCTACAGGCCAGTGAGGAGAGAAGCAGCTTGCTGAACGTGCCTGAAATGGAAAAGCCTAGTCTAATCTTCATTTAAATACAAAAAAATTTTCTCATTAATACAGAAATAATACAACCCAGACGCTTGGCTGGGCTGCTCTGGCTGGGAGGGGATGTTGAACACGGAAACCCAGGCTCTCTGTTCTCCGCAGCGTAGTGCACTTGTACGCCAGAGCTGCGGATGGATGGGATCTGTTTCCTATTATCAAGTTAGATGTGGCTCTCTGGCCTTTCCCACTCTAGTTAGCACAGACTCTAAGGCTGCATAATAAGTATCATGGGATTTTAAAGTAATAGTTTAAATTTATTAAAACAAAGTACAATATTCCCGCTTTTTTTTTGGGAAATATGATCACACCTCACAAAACTGTTCTCAAGACATCCTACCATGTGCCTTAATATAATCCTAACACTGGGAAAAAATTCTTTTTTTACACAGGGGCCAACACAATTGGTCTCGTTAAGCCCTACTTGTTTTCAGTGTTTTTTTGGAGGGGTTTAGTTGGCTCATAGCTTTCCTACTGGCTCTCTCCAAAAAGTCGAACCGTTTCCCAGGGTTTTTAAAATGATGGTGCCATCTCAGAACCGCCAAAGTGCTAAGCAAGACAGCTTTTTGCCTGCCTGTCTTCCACGTCTTGAGAAAAGCAGCTGCCTGGGGGATCTAAATTCATGTCATTTTGCCTTCAGTGAGTTAGAGGGGTGTCCAGGCTGGATTTTGAGCTATTTAGCCCCAAAAGTGCCTCTGAATGAATTCCCCAGTGCTACTTGATAAGGTCTTGTAGTTATTTCAATTATCTAGTCAATCTGGAAACATTTTCTTTGCGTGCCATGTAATATTTCGGTTGGGTAACCAATAATGTTAACAGCTCTCTTAACGCTGTGGAATTGGTTTTAAAGGTAAGAGAGATCTCTTCCTGGAAAGAGAGGAAAGGGTATATTTTAAAAAGAAGAAAGAAAAAAAAAAAGCTTAAAAGCACATGTAAGGAAGGATGGAATAGAAGTGGAAACTCTTCTTTCTAGCTATTGCCTACAAGTAGATTTTATTTCCAGGCACATCATGTGTAGCATGGGTCTACTTTCGCAATATGAATTTACTAATTTTGCCAAGATGAGCCAGTACTTTAAAAATTTTTTTTTAAAAAATTACAAAAATCCTGAAATGTGACGACAAAAGTCTGTTCCTACAAAAGCCCTTTTAAGTGCTATAGACTATGTGACCCCATCCTTCATGACGTTATTGTGACACTTCTTGATTTTTGTCTTGTGCTATTGAAGCTTATTTTTACCTGAAGGGCATCATTTTCAGATACATATCTCACAGCAGGCAGCCTAACGCATCTGATACACTGGTACGAAATCACTGAGGAAATGCAAAAAAGTGGCGTGTTCCATTTTTCTGGACGGATGATTTGTGAATCTGTTGCTGGCAATGGATGTCACAAAGCGTGCAGAAATTAAACCATAGACTGATAACAGATCCGTGGTGAAACAGTTGTATATGTTGAGATTTTTTTTTTTTAACTCCAGTTGATCTGGGAGAGTATACGCGTAGAGACAGACAAGCGTCGCTGATGAGGAGAGCAAAAAGCAATATACAAGTCTGACCTATCACAAAAACCCTAGAACTCTGTTGTAGACTTGTAATTTTTTGTGCCTCGTGGGATTCATTCCATTTGTGATGGATTTAACATTTTTAAAAAAAAAATGAGCTTGTCTTTCGTATGGCTTTTGAAGTTTGTACAGTTCTGACTCGTACCACTCCATAGTATGCCTGTCTGTCTGTTCTTTGTTGCTGATTGTCACTGGAATCACACTGTATGTAAATATTTGCTAAGTCTTTGTAAAATGTAATTTATTTTAATATTTTGCAATAAAAATTTTACAATTTATCCTCTCTGTCGTGAGGAGAACAGCAACCAAGAAATGAGATTTCTTTTTACAACTCTCTCCCCTTGTAATGCGCCTCGCGGATGGGACTGGTCCCGGTCCAAAGAGCTCGAAGGTAGGGAGCTGATAAAGCAAGTTGCTTTGTGCGTGCAGATGCCTGCACTTCTGTGGCCTATCGATGACTTCAGTTCAATGGCATCTGGGCTTCAGCTAGATTCAGCATAGCAAAGTGTTACTTAGGATTTCGGACAGCTGTTGAAAGAGAAAAGTTTATTCTAGGGGCTGTGTTTTTTCAGACGGCGGCTATTGAAGAAGATGCAATGAGACAGGAAATGTTAGAATCGATCAGTACTACGATAAAATAAAATGGGTGGTTTTGACTGCTGTCCGAATCTTATGCTGGAGCTATTTTAATATCCGAGTAGCTGTTGATGAATTTTCACAAGATTTCTAGCATCAGAGCTCCCCATTTTGCAGGGTGGAAGTATTTGCTGTCCTTCAACTCCAGCAGTTTCCTTAGAACACCTTAGAAAATGGGTCATTACCCACCCTAATGGGCAGCCAAATGGGACATGGCGATACCCTTGGTAGAGATGGAGCCATCTGCAGAAACTGTGACAACCTCAGCCTGAGGGCGAAGAGGTGTGAGCTAGGGAAGGGGGGAGATGCGTAGGCACAGGAGGGAAGGGTGGATGCTGTTGTGATTTGAGTCAAGGTAGCCGATCTCTATATTTTCCTCCAGCCTCCCAACAGAGGAGTAGTGGAGGAGCAAGAGGTGTCTGATGCCAAAGAGGGAGGTGGAGTCCCTTCACGGAGCTGAGGGCAGGACATAACGCCTGGTAAGCACCTGATAATATTTCTATCAGCTCCCAGCAGGTTAGAGCTCAGACTATTGTTCACCTTCTGCCCTTGGTATTTGAGTAGAGTGTTAGTAATTTATAGGGGGGTAGGCTAGCAACAAGTAGGAAAACAGGATAAACCTGTATCTGTGAAGTGCCGGTTCTTATGGTCCATGCCTGGCTGCGGGTTCCTCTGAACACAATAGCTTAACAGATAAAATCGGAGACCAGCTGACACTTAAAAAAACCTGAAGTCTTTTCACCGAGTGCTTATCATCGGTCTGTACAACGTGTGGTGCAATGTGATACCAGCAACCGGCAGTTCCCTGGAAACGGAGAGCTCAAACCTGTAATTCTGGGAGATGAAGACGGCAACATAGCAGGTAGAGGGTTGCTGTTCAAGAGTGTTTTACCCAGGAAAATACTACTGCACTACCTTCAGGGCAATTTCCTGAAGTCCTGAAGAACCCATAAAATATCTTTTCTCTTATGCAAGGATGTGGGAGGAGGTGGAGGAGGTCTGTTGCCCTGTAGTTTGAGCAGGAAGAGGTTTTTTTAAAAAAATTCATCATTTGTACCTTCTGCCTTTCAGCAAGGGTTGTGTGGGTTTTGTTGGGTTGGTTTTTTTTTTTAAACCCTTTTTTTAACCTCAACTTCCCCATGGTACGATAGCTGATACTGTAATATCTAGGAATGAAAGGATGGGCTGAGCACAGCGCCCATTAGATCCCGACTTCTTTTTGCTCCAGAAAGCCCTCTGAGAACTGCTGACCTTCTCTGCTTTGATTTTTATCCCAGCTCCCAAGAAAACCAGACTGGTAGGGGGTGTGGTTTTTTGGGGAGGTGATGTTTTGTGGAAACACAGATGGGTGTCCAAGCAGGTGCTTTGTGTTTTGGGATGAAAACAAATCCAAGCAGTGGTTATCTCTACGCAGCACAGGGAGTGGTACCGCAACCGATAGGAGCACAAAGGTCCAAAACGAAACACCCACAAAGATTCAGCTTGCTGCCTGGGGAAGTTGGCTAGTTCCCATTGGAACGGGAGAGTTGAGGTGGGCTGGGATGGGATGCTGGAGGCATTGTGCTGCCCGGAGGCTCCCTGAAAGCCAGGTAATGCTCTCACGATGAGGGCTTCCTCTGATGCCACGTTTCTGAGTACAGCCTGTTCCCAGAACTCCTGGGTAAAGATAACGTATAGATGAGAAATATATTGATGTATGAGAAATATTCTGATGGAAATATTTTAATAATCAGTTTGGTTTTTACAAAGTTGGACCGAAACAACTGTGACTAAAAGAGGTTTTTTCTATTTTTAGAATATTTTTTTAACGGGGTGCCAGCAGTTGCCTCCCTCTTGTCTCTCCTTGCTGCTCGTAGGAAAGAGTAGAAGAGAGATGGTGACAACTCACTTTTTGTATTTCGGTGGTTATGTTGTTTTGTACGTGGAGGAAGTTGCGGAAAGTATACCCTGCCCTCTTTTTCTCCTTGCTAGGGTGGGGCTGTGAACCGCAAAGAAAGCAGAACAGAAAAACCTGAAAATACGAACTCTGAAATAGGGCTGAGGAGGTTAAAACACAAAATATCTGAAGTAAGTTAACATTTTTCTCATGGACTTTTTTTTGACATTTCCCTTGCTAACCTTTATTCATAAAATTCTTCTGAATACTTTTCTAAATATGCCAAACAAAAATACTTTTGTTTTCAAAAGTAAAAAAACCAAGTACTTTGACACACTTCTAATCTTATTCCAACATAAATGTAGCGTGTGGCACCATCATATGCCTTTTAATTATAAGGAGAATTAATTTATTCTCTATGAACAACCACAGACCCACACCAAGGGCAAAACTCCTGCTCAAGGTCTGTCGACAGCTTTGCCCTTTTCTGTGGACTTACGGCTTTCGGGCGCTTGTCGATCACATTTTTGTTTATCTAGTTAAGTTTCTGGGTGTATAAGGAAGTATCATAATCCCTAATGCTGCTAAGATCAGAGACAAAAATCCTCTTGCGTGGTTATTCCTGGGCTGGGCTCTCCCCGTACCGATCAAAATAAACTGGGTGCAGAGGAGCTCTTGTTCCTACGTACTCCTGGTTGCTGGGCAGAACCGCAAAATATGTGAGATGAATCCATGCTCGTGTTGAAATAGAAGTCACAAGTTTCAGAAGCTGGAGGGTAAGTGTTTGTTCATGAAACTCTGTTGTCCTCCTCTGGCAACCTTCGTATTTGCGGATTATCGGCTGTACGTTGGCGGCTAGCGAAAAGTAAAGGAACAAATCAAGACCTGAGACACCCAGACAACCTCTTTTGACGTGTTTTGTTCCTCCCAGCCTGGGACTTTGGCCAACTCCATCTCTGGCACTGCTGGAAAGGAAGGAAAAAATAGTAAGCTAATTGGTCTGCTTTTTAATTGCTGATTAGAATGGGGAAATTAATGCAAAAGCAGGAGTGAGCAATATGCCTTGGGCATCTGAGGGGGACGCTGCCCTCTTTGGCTGGTTTGGTGGCTCTGGGTTTTTAAGAAATGATGGAAAATTGGTGAAGTCCAAGTGAGAAGGGCTTGCTTTCATACAAGGAATAAGGCCCAGGTTTTAAGGTTGTGTTCCGTGTTGCAGTTCTTCAGAAAGTGAAACTCCTTAAATTTATCTAAAATCTCAGCCTAGACTCTGAGGTGTGCCGTAGGGATCAGAGGAAGGCAAGATGGTCAAGCAAATACCTGTTCTAGGTATTTAACCCCAGCAGGTCGCTCAAGCAAAGTTAAAGGGATGTGGGGTTGAATCGAGACCGATTTTTGGGGCAGGAGATAAAATTTGTATCAAGTGCAGGAAGAAATCATAGACCCCAAACTACAGCAGCTGAGGAATCTTGTTACTTGGGGCGAGGTTTGCTCTGAAACGCTAAGAAATAAGTTTTCTGGCAAATAATTTCAAGCAGTTTTCTGAAGATGTTGTCTGGCCAAGAGGGAGTTTAATTCCGTGATGTTTATCAGTAGCCGAGAAGTATAATCTTATGGGGACAAAATAGCTGAAAGCTGCAAAATCTGCAGGAAAGAACTGTCACCCTGTTAAAATGTGGAGGCTCGAGACAGACTTTTTCTTTCAGAGGATGCAATAAAAATAAAGTGGAAATGGATTGAAGCCCTAAGTGGCTTTTATTTAAAAGTTTCTGACCCCATATATTACTGTGCCTTCAAATGTGATGTGGTTTTGGAAATGCTTGGGCTAAACTTAGCTTCCTCTGGCACAGAGGGAGGAAAAGGCTTTAGGGTTATCACAGTTTATTTACTGTAAAATGACAATTTTTTACAACAACAAGATTGAGGATGGGGAGAGCAGTGGTTTCAAGCACTCTTCTACCCCGACTGATGCAGCAATGACCCAACTCATTTTTCCCCGGAAGGATACGAGTTCCACCCCTTTGTGTCTCTCTCTTCTGGCTCCCACCAGTTTTCTCCTTGCTTCTACGTCTTATTTTTCCCTTTGCTGCGTTGCGTCTGTCCCGTTACAATTCCTGTGGCTCCCTAGGAGCATCCCAGCTGCCTGCGGGCAGGACACAGCAGCTTCTTGGCATTTCAGGCTGAAAATAGATTTTATTTCTGCTCAAAGCCTGAGCTGCTTCAGCTAGAGGAGGCGGAGGTTGAACAACCGAGACAGCCAGCTGAGAGGTCATGGTTTCCATCAGGGAAGAAGTTCACGTTTTGGCGCGTTTTCAGCCATGCTGCGGGTTTCCATTGGCAGGGGTGTGGTTCAGGAAGGGCAAGGGTTGTGAAGTGGAGCAGGCAAGCCCATCCAAATTCTTGCAGAGCCTTGGGAAGGAGGCTGGGGTTCCAAATAGTTTTTGAAGGAGGCTGTGCCTACCATGAGTTGTAGCTCCATACTCTTCCTCCCCTTCTTTCCACTCCAGTTCCCTTTTACCACCACTCCTACACTCCCCAGTCCCACTTGATGACCACAGTTGTCTCTACCTCTGGACTGGGAAGATAAAGCTTAGCTCTTTCCAGTCTGGAACTCTCCAGAAGGCTTCCAAAGCCTTAGAAACACTTCAGCTTGTTGCTGTGTGTTCAGGCTGCTTGACATGACTACATTTGTCATGTAGATGTGACCTAAAACCATGTTCCAGTTGCACCAAGCAAGCAGCAAAGTTATCACCTGTTTAAATAAACCTTTGGCTCCGAATCAAGAATTCAACAGAAGAAAAGAAATTGAATAGAACAAAATATGTTTGATTATTTACTAAAGGCATAATGGCCTGGAAACTGAAAACAAAGAGTGGGACTGAGCGCCAGATGGCAACCGCTATAGCTGAGATAGCCTACACCTTGAGTCTTTAGGGTACGGAAAACTCCCACGGTGGAATTTTCTTAAGTGCTAGAGAAATCCATACATCCTACTTTTCCAGTTACAGTTATTCCCAATAAATGCCAAAACTATGACTTTAAAAATATCATAGACTGATGTCCAGAGACGTTTATTTGTATATTTCCCAACACTTGACTGTAGTGGGAATGGAGCCTCACACCCCAGCCATGCAGATGCCCCCAGCGAGAGATTTGCCATCTGTGTTATCAAGGAGTCTAGAGGAAGCTAGGGATGCGTGAGAGCACGAGTTCACAGCGTGGATACAGCTGGGGCCATGTGCCGTAGTTGCGTTCTGGTGTATTGTGGTGCCAGGGAGTGTAACGGGACCGGTTTAGATAATCTGATAACAGCCAGAAGAATGGACCATGAACAGCAGTTCCCCCTGGCCCCCGTGGAGCTATTGGTGGCATTCACAACGTTTGGCTGGCTAGTCATGAACGGAGGTCTACTTCGAGTACCGGGGATAGCTATCATCGTCAAAGTAATTGTATTTGTACCCAAAAATGTAACCCCGGGAACAAGACACGGGGCTAGATGGGGTCAGTCAGCATCCAGGGCTTTGGGAAAGAGGAGGACAACGGAGTGACCCTCACTCCAGAGCATCTGCACGCAGTAGGTGCTCTACACGAGAGATGATAAGAAGCCTTGGTAAGTAGGGATGAAGAAGATTCCTCTACATCCCCGCGTCCTGCTAAATAGACCTTTGCTTTGGCTGATGTTTGAAGTGGGACGGGACAAATTACCGAGGAGATGACCTTGTTCCCTGTAGCTCCAGACTATGAGGTGCCTCGTGTCTTGTTGCTGCTTCTTCACCCACCCAACTTCTTCACCCACCCCAACGTGGGGAGACAGCGGTCTTGTTTCCCTCGGGATCAGACCAGAATCGAGAGAGGTCTCCTTCTAGGAGACCTTAACGTAAGCTTAGTTTTCCCCTCAGCTGTTTAATGCTCTTTTATAGCCTTGGAAGGCCAAAGAGTGTGAGCAGAACTCCTTCCCCCCCCCCCTCATGACTCTGCAGTAAGCACACCTGTACAACTGTGTGCTATCAATGAGTAGCCAGCTAGTAGTAGCATTGGCAAGATCTACTGGTGATGTTTCCACCACCTAACTTGGCAGATTTTTTTTTTTTTTTTAGGTAGCCTAATTCCTAATTTTTCTTATATGTAAGAACTCTCAGGTTTCATTTCATGATCATTTTCTGTTCTCATTGGCAAGTAGAAATAATTCATTTCTGTACTCAATTTTAATTTTTGGCTGCCTGGGGTGCAGAGGCTTCTGAGCAGGGATTATTCCACTTTCTAGGACAGTGGGGCTACTATGGGCTCAAGCATGAGCTCAGATGGTCAGATTTGGAGGAAGCTGTATCACAGCTACAAGAAATGTTTTAAGACAGCATGATGTTTGAGAAAATCACTAGAAAAGGATGGGGGAAAAATAGTTTATTCAGACTAGAAAAGACAATAAAACAGCTAGTACACATAAGTTTTCTGATGGCTAAAATAAAGAAAATAAAAAAATAAAGGCATCTGTCCACCTTGCAACAAGCAAGACAGAGCCTGATGCTACAAAATTCTTTCCAACTGTAAGAGAAATAACCTCTCCTGGATGGACACAGACTTTAAACTGTTGGAGGATTTGAGAACAGTTTGACCAAAGAGCTGCCAGAGATAAGTCTTCCTGTCTTTGGGTTCAGTAATCTTTTGGGGTCCCTTTCAGCTTGACATTTCTGCGGTTTGTGTCCGTTTCTAAGAGGTTTGATATATTTTTATCACTCCCTAACATTATTCCTGTACTGTATCATTAGGGTTACTCAGCACACTGAGCGTCTGCCAGAACCCAGACAACGCAATATTTCATACGCATCTTAAAATATTATCTTCCACTCGCCCAGGTTAACTGGATACCCTAAAATGGTTCAAATAATATAAGAAAGAATGAAACAGCGTAAATAATAAAAAGACAAGGAGGTTTTGTATAATTTCTATTTCCTGAGTTGTTGAGGCTATTAGAAAATGATGTTATACGTGATCTTCTAGTTCATCGTCTGGCTCCCCTTTCCAATGCTGAGTGGCTGGATATAAGTGTTAAGGCAACGTTTGCTATGCCTAAGCCAGTGAATCACAGAAGGGTTTGGGTTGGAAAGGACCTTAAAGATCATCCAGTTCCACCCTCTGCCATGGGCAGGGACACCTCCCACTAGCCCAGGTTGTCCTCCTTGCTTCGCTTTTCCTCCCACTCCTTATTCACCTTCCATTGCCAAAGTCATCTCTTCGTTATCGTCTTCTGCACCCTGACTTTGGTGGCCTTTCACTGCCGGGTAGCAGGTCCCTGCCCATTTACCCCACTGTTTAATAGCAGGGATGGAAGAAGAGGTAAGGAATTCTGCGAAAGGCTTTGCCTTCCAGAGCAGCACGCTTTGCACAGCCCCAGCTAAATAGCAGCAACTGGTATCTCAGTGGGATGTCATTCCCTTTGTGGGTGAGAGAACTGGCAAAGCCTCTGACTGTTGGGAAGTTTTATAAAAACAGCTCTCTCAGGAAAAAGAACAAGAAGTTTATTTACAATTCACTTCCAATTTTATCCCTGGGTGGTTTGGGTTTTTTTGTTTTTTTGTTTTTTTTTTTGTGAAAGGTTTTACATCAGCTCCTGAGACAGGCTCGTACTGTTTTCCCAAATGCTCGGCTATCTCTGTTTCTGGAGCAGAGGAATAAACAATCTTCTGAGACACCTAGGATTCGATTCAATAGCAGAGAAGCTTATTATAATGAGCTGATAAATCAGCTGGATGTACAATTGGAAATTGCAGTGACAAGAGAAAAAAAAAATCACTTTACAGGGTATATTAGAGACCATTTGAAATACCTAGTGCTGTAAATAATGTTTTATTCAGCTCGGGGAAAGGATCTCAATCAGATCTGCATTTCCCAGTTAACTTCTTGAGTTATTTGGTTTACAAGGCCGTTAAAGATTGTTTATATTACAGCTAATTATATTTCCCTAGGCTAGAGCCAAAAAACTTATTTACTCTTGGATTTCAGCTTTCCTGGTAAAGAAACGGGAAATGTTCGGATGCCACCATGGGCTCCTCGGGGTCTGAGGCTGACAGCCCCTTGGGTCCCGCGATGCTCTGGCGGGAGCGCGGGGCTCACTACCACGAATCCCAGAGCTTTGCTGTGAAAAAGCTGTCTTGAGACACCTCTTTTTTTTTTTTTTTCCTCAGCCTCCCATTCATTTTTTGCCTTTTCCCCTAACTCTCTACAATTTTTCTGCTCTGCAGGGCAACCTGCGTGATTTCACACATGAAGCCTAAAGTCATCTTTGCCCTCTACTGGCATCCTGGAGAAGTACAGGAGCACATCAGGCAACACCTCCATCCCTTCAGCTAGTCAAAACCACCGGACAGGAGGAGAGGGTGAGCAGAGACTTCACGCAGCCAGTGGTGGGACCAAACCTGGGTGACAGGTCAGGGAGCAGCTTCTTCCAGCGCCTCCAGCAGTGACGTCCTGGTGAGATGGGACACGGCAACCCCTTCCCTGCACTCTGTCCAGGTATTTGCAAGGGAAAAATCTGTCACTTCTCAAAGCGGTGCCTGATTTCAGGTTATTTATGAGCAAGGAGTCTAAAAAAATGCAACGTGGCTCTGCCCATTGCTGTCCATGGTGTTTCCTTCCTTCCTTCCTAGGTAGGATGGGCTCTGGCTGGTTTGCAAGCTCAGGGAACGGGAACAAGAACGGTCGAAGAAAATGACTTGGACGGATGAAAATGAGTGTGGACATGAGAGCAGGTTGGTGATGTTCGATGGCACTTCTAATCTGGAAGGATCACACAATGCGTGACCCTAGAGTTGGCTGGAAACTGTGCGCTGCTCAACGGGTACGTAGACATTTGGGACAAAGTAGAAAAATTCATTTTTTCACTTGAAAACGTTTTTTTTCACTCGAAGACATGCAGGCACTTGAGCTTGGCAACAGATTTCTGGATAAGTGGAGTCAGCACGCTGACATGTCTGAAAATTTAGATGACTGTGTCAGTATTCAGGGTGACCTATTCCTGTCTGGAAAGGTTTGGAGGGATCCATCCTACCAGCCCCAGCTGTAAAATCCAATAGATTTGGATTCCTGATAAGAACACACTATGAAAAGACTCACGGAAGAGCTTGTTAGCATAAATTAGTTTGCTATAGTTAGGTAGCTAATGCTAAATAAGCTGCTGTTAGTCGCTATCATTCTTTTTTATTTTTAAAATTCAGCGTCTCAGAAATAAATAGGAAACTGCGTACGAGTAACAATTTCCAGACAATAATTGTTCTCTTCCCTCGGTGTGTACGTCAATAACAGCAACTAGCGAGGGGCACAAAGAGCTTAAACAGAGAACACGTTCAAATGGCAGCAGCGATTGAAAACTTGTGATGCCGTTTGTACCCTTTAGTTGTGTATGTTTAAAACAAAGTTATCGAAATAGCTTCTTTGAACCATGGTTTAAAACAGTGGTTAGAAAAATCTGGATTATTCTTTGTCTATGTGCGCATTGCTGCAGATGGATGTGCACACCATGTACCGGGATCAGATGTTTTGCTTTGCCAAAACCTGTAGGGTCATGCCATCGGTGCTATGTCCTCCTTAGCCCTGGTGACAGGAGGGGCAACACGAACTCTCCGTTCCTTGGTTTCTCTCAAGCAGCTCCTCGTGTGCTTTTCTGCAACCCATTTTGACCAGTCTTCAGCCTCCACACTTAGGTTGGCTTCCCCTCCACCTATTTCCTCCTCTTCTGCTTTTTGCAACCACAACTTGACCTCAAAAGCTGAAAAATGACTGAACAGCTCCTACCACCTGCAAGGTAGCAAGATCTCCAGGAGGAGCGTTCCGCTTTGGCCTTCGCCAGCAGAAGCTGCCATTGGATCCTGCCAAGTGGATTTTCATAGAATCACAGAATGGTTTGGGTTGGAAAATTGATCATCCAGTGCCACCCCCTGCCACGGGCAGGGACAGCTCCCACTAGCCCAGGTTGCCCAAAGCCTCATCCAGCCTGGCCTTGAACCCCTCCAGGGATGGGGCATCCACAGCTTCCCCAGGCAACCTGTCCCAGTGTTCTCTCTGCTCAGCATGGGAGGATGGATTTGTTCTGCTTACGTCCACAGTGACCTAACTGCAGCACAAGCATTTGCCTTGAAACTATCTGACCTGTTAACACTTTGCAGTAACACTGGATTCTCCAACCCTTCCCAGTTGCCACCCGAAGTTGTGTCTAAGGCAGATGTGACCAGAACTTCCAGATCCTACCAGCAGCTGGTGCAAATATTCTGCCTTCTTAATCCTCCTTCGAAACCACACCAGTCTTTACAGTAACAGATCCTGGACTTTGGAACACCTTTTGGCAGAGCCAGAGTATTTCACTTTGCATCCCAGGCATCATTCCCATGGGGTTGTGCCCTTGGATGCACTAACACCACTCTCACAGGAAGACCATACCTCAAAAAGCTTTTGAGACCTTGATATATGCATCAAAAGCTGGTTCTTTTCTGTCCTTGACTTTCCACCTCCAGATCATCAGCAATTTGTGGAACTGACGTACTACCAACACCAAACCATTCCAGCCCTCGCGCCCTGTAGAAGTGATCATTCCTCTGAACTACAAAGTATCTGAGATACTCCATCCAGTTACCCCAAAGGCCATGTGGAGATGCCCCACACTGCCACTGGTGAAGGGATGTAGTTATCTACACCACCTTGATCCTTATCTCCAGCTTCTGCTCTCCCACCCTTTTCCACCTAGAGATGTCTCAAGATTCCGCTGCACTGAGATGTTTCTTTGCTCCTGTCTTCTCTGCAGCATTGCAGAAGCAGTGGAGAAGCACTGGTTTGGGATACGAATGTTCCCATTAGCATCAAGCTTCACCACAGAAAAGACCTAAGGCTTTGGGTGAGCTTGCATCAACTACCAGAGGTTTCATGGGAGAGGCAGCGCACTGGTCGATGAATTACATAGCAAGGTAGACATGTAGAAAAAGAGTCATAATATCATCTTATCTATCACAGAAACATCTCGGGGATTGCTCGTTTGCGTGTCTGTAATGAACTCCAAATATACCCTGCTTCCATAGGATCTTAGGTAATTTAATTTAATTTTAATAACAGCTGAGAAGCTGCAATTTTTTCCCCCCCTGTTTTTGTACAGGGTAACAACTTATTTCAAATTGACCCTTTGGTGCTTACCAACTCCTTCAATTACAAAGGAAGAGAACTGGTTTTCCTCTGTAATTCACAAATGAGGCTTTTATTCACCAGGAACAAGAGCTGCCAAGATGAAAGCAGAAGATGCAGCTGGTCCCCTGAAGTCACCAGCAGAACCCCCACTGCCTGCAGCATTGTCAGAATCTCACACCGAGGACTGGGCGCATCCTAATCCCTCCTGCTCTTTGATGCAAAAGCCTGGTGAAACAGCATTTAAATTTCATCAGATGAGCCACACGCACATATTTAACAAACCTAAGGCCTTTTAAAGATAAATCTTCTGCCTCTTAAGAGGCCTGAGTCACGATGTCTGAATGTTTGGAGACTGTGACTTAATTCTGCTGCGAGGTTACCTTGTTCAGGCTCGTGATCTCACGGAGCTGTTGGCAGCAGAACAACGGTCTGATGTAGGGAAGGTCTGGCAGCCCTGATTCCCCATCAGATTCCCCAGCTCCTATTAAATCAGGGATTTTGTTTCTTCTCTTATTGCTGCCTGGGCATACGAGGGAGGATCGCTTACACTCCTAGAAACGTGCATTAATAACTTAATATTTGCCATTGATAGATGGAAAAAAAAATACTGTCTTGGAGGAACCCAGCAAGGTCATTTCCCAGGCGATAACGTTTCTCCCTTTTATCCTTCCTACCAAGGGATTACATCCCTGACTTCTTTCCTTTGGGGACAAAATACAGCTGCTGGGGGGAGAAACAAGTACCTAAAATACAGCCTGGGGAGAAACAAGTCACGTTTTCACTTGAAGATTTGTTTCTGCTTAGTTTGACTGATAACAACTCTGAGATCTTTTCAGGCTGCATCCGACAGGAAGGGCTGAAAATAAAATCGTCAGAGCAGAGAGCATCCCCTGTGCGGCCAGGCGTGTTCCACGGGCATCGCAGGTACCGGTTCACAAACACATCCCGCTTCCTCTTAAAAGCAGCGAGGGATTTTGGCCCTTGAAGAAAGCTGTTCCAAATTCTCATTCCTCTGAGGTTTTGAAACCTGATTTCCAGCACAGATTTATTCTTGCCCGTTTCTTACCTATTTTTAGTAAGCTCACATTGTCCTTTAGCTTAAGTATTCTCTTCCTTTCCTAGCGTTACATCCCAGTGTATTTGCTTACAGTAATTGTACACTCGTTCCACTAATTGGTCCTTATTTTGCTAGACTAAACAAGCTGATGTCCTTTATTTTCTCCTTATCAAAAATTTAGTTTCCAACCACTGTATCTGCAAGGAAACCTGACCATGAGCTGATGCATCAGCATTTACTACCTGAAAAAATCACACCCCGAGCTACTCTTGGCAGGTACATGAGTGTTAGTGCCTTGTGATGGAAACAAAATATTGGTGGATTTTAGGAAGAAGAATCAACTGACTTGTTTATCATCCCCATCCCACGCTGCCTCTCTTTCTTCTGTCCTCATTCCAGCCCTACCTCCCTGGGATAATTCAGCGATACTGTCACCTGCTTTCAGCCGAGTTTTGCAGCAACTGAAATCTGGGAAGTGTGGAGGACTGGAAAGTGTGTATGGATGCCCCATCCCTGGAGGTGTTCAAGGCCAGGCTGGATGAGGCTTTGAGCAACCTGGGCTAGTGGGAGGTGTCCCTGCCCGTGGCAGGGGGGTTGGAACTTGATGATCTTTAAGGTCCCTTCCAACCCAAACCATCCTGTGATTCTATGATTCTATGACTTATGAACCAAACTGCACTTCTGCATGGAGATATCCTGTCACCAGCTTTCTCCAGTGTATGCTTAGTTCAGTGAAAAAAAACACACATTTAATGGGATGGATTTTCTCTCTTTTAATTTGCTGTGCCCCCAAATCTAAACACCTTGCTGTCAAAAGATTTTCTAAAGAACAGTTGATCTCGGTAAATATTCAGCGTGACTGCACTGCCAGTGTTGGCAGGGACATGTTGGGAGAGACTGTAAGGGAGCTTTAAAGGAGATGCCAGCTCACAGAGTCCTTCCTGCTGCATGTGTCACCCTTGCAAAGACTACGTTTGCTTCCTTCAATGCATCTTCAGGCCTGAGCTACCCACCCTACGTTATTTTATTTAACAGAAAAAGCAAGTGCCCTTTGGAGTGTCAGGTGCACCGAGTCCTGGCTCGGAAGCCCTGCGTGTCTCACCGGGTGACTCAGAACATGAGATCAGTCTTCCCTGGCTCCTGGCGTACATCTGATCCAGACATTCCCAGCGGCATCAGCTGGAGCAGGTATTCCCTTTTTTTTGTAGTTGTATTTATGGAACGCTAACTGCAGCAGGACAGAGGGACTGGATACACAGCCAAGCAAAGATCTTTATAAAGGCAGACAGGTTGAGAAGAAGCTTTCTTTTCTTTTTTTTTTTTTTTTTTTTTTTTTTTTTTTTTTTTTCCTCATTTTGGC